>JBBPMZ010000244.1:0-18420 GCA_038090575.1 Tylopilus cf. pernanus | reverse complement strand
GTATGGAATAGTATCTCGTTCGGGTTCTCGGTGCATAATAAACTTTTTTCTACCGGATAACATGCAAGTCCCCGGCTCGGCTCTTTCCGGAGTGTCTCACAAACGGTTGTTTTAGCCGCGTCTTGATTTCTATGTTGGTAAGTAAGCTTTACGAGCGCTTCGGATCAACTATTTTCATGCACTGTATGCAGGCACTTAAGCCTAATTGATCCTGTACTACTGCGGTGCATCAAGCGATATTTCCCATCTGCGTTTTCCGAACGACGTTGGTGATAATTGGTTGTACTGCGAGCGAATTCGAGAGGCTTCATTCTCGCATTATTTTCGTATTCCGTGCATAAAATGGCATGGTTGAATCGAGTAGTAGACTTGTCCCGTTGGAACGCTCGCTTATTTGAGCTGCAAAGTGGCACTGATCATGAGTCCCAATCATTACTCAATGCTATAGGGCTCTTTGGTAACTCTGAACTGGTGATTGGCATCTATCCCTGACTCGGACATCAGCGCTTCAGTCATTGAATACTGATTCAATTTCTTCCGGGGTACCAATAAGACAATGTTCGTCAGCACGAAACTCAATAAGCGAACATCGTAAGCAGCTTCTGTTTTAGGTCTCAGGGATGAGCATGCATGTTGCATATATCAGCCCGGCAGTGGCCTCTCAAACTATGCACCCTTTCGCATCCTGCACAGCAGTTCACTCAAACCCACTTACTCAGATTTTCTTGTTGAGTTTCGTTGTGCCACCACCAGCATGTCACTGGCGGTACCAGCTGGGTTCCTGGACCAGTTTCGCATGCGCAAGTGAGCCTGTCGCGTGACTACCCTTCTCATTGCTTATCACTTGGCATTGTAGATCCATGACTCTCTTTGGGACCTCATTCATTGTCTATGATTATCTGATTACTTTCCCTCTCGAAGTACGAATCTCTACACTCTGAAGTAGTGATCTGAACGGCTGCTACATAGGTGGAGTACATCTGGGGTGCTCCTTGGACGGTCAGCAAGGCTGGCTTCCTCCTGAACCGATATGGACACTTGATCGGGCAGATGTTTATCGTGCTAGAGGAGGGAGGAATCCTTAGCCATGGTTCAAAAACCGTATGTACTCGCCGACTCTTCCATGAGCACCAAGCTTCAAAGTAGTTCTACCCCAGTTTTGCGACAACTTTGGGCTGTTTTGTATCTACTTCCCGCCCCTCGTTGGAGAATCGATCCGTGGTGAGTGTATCAATGACTGTCGTCGAGCGTCGCTTTCCTGACGGAACAAAGCCCTCGTTTTGATGCGTGCGTGGGCTATCTGGGGATGTACGTACCGCGATACGGCGTGCTTGATCGTGTTGTACGCCATCTACACGCTCACTCAATTAGGATTGGCGGCTTACCTGACGGTCTTTCACGCGTGTGCGTCGAATGATACTCGTAACGATGCGTCGGACAAACCTCTGACTACTTCTAAAGCCGTGCCATATTCATACCTCGAGCAACTTGATGTCTGTGTTACGCCTGTTCCTCGTGAGTCGTTCCCTTCATGTGTTCGAGAGCTCTGCGATAATTGGATATAGCAAATCTCGTAGGTTCTTTATGCTTCGAATCCCTGTTGAAACGTCTAAGATCGTTCTCTTTGCAGTGGTTGACATGGTTCGCGACGTGAGTCTGTCATAGCCGTATAGGCCACTGGCATGGTGTGGGTGGTGCACACAGTCCTGAATTGGGCACAGGTTGGGGCTCGACAGCATGACGCTCGCAATGGTATGGTGGAGTCTTCGGAAACTACTCAAGGAATCAGGTGATCTCTACGGTTCACCATTGACCTCTGTTCTCGTACGGGACGGTGAGTCACACGATACTTGTACACATCTGCCGGTGAGCATGATCGATGGTTTAGCTGGTTTATTTTATGCGGTAAGCTCTGCAAATGTCACTCCAACGTTGATCTCTCACGTGCATTTGTAGGCAGGCTTGTTCCAAAACGTATTTTCCATGGTTTGCTGGTATGACTTTCTCCATTGCACATACCTGCTTTCGTTATTTACAGAGATTATTATAGGACAGTGTTCCGCGATGTGAGCCCTCCCACTTCCACTGGCAACGATGATTGATTCGATGATTGAATAGGATCCGAGGAACATCCTTTCACTGACGTGAGCGTAACCATCATTATCGGTGTTCGTGTTCTGACACTGCGACAGGGTGACATACCCATTACTCTCGGTCACCGGACAACGCCTCATCTTCAACATTCGAGAATGCCTGGCACGCCGTTTTACAGTGCGCGATGTAAGCCTGGAGGTGGATAGGCAATTGGCAGCGATCGACGATCGTCCATCAGTGCACCGATCGCCACAGACGGGAACAAGTGGACTAGGAGGTCAGAGGGAGTCTCGGCGTGATCAAGGTATGACTCGGACAACAGTTGTAGAATATGAACTAGCGTAAGGTTTCTCAGTTACAAACAACCGAGTGACCAGGTACAGCTAAAAAAACAGCCATAGTAGTGATGTATCTAAATTGTTACATATCTATGTGTAGCTTCAAGTCACACATTACAAATACCCCAAGTCGTCGTTGATCACCAGGATTCCGACTTGGCGGCCTCCCCAGGTTCAGCTTCCGTTGGCATCTCTCGATCCCCCCGATACATCACTAGCAGGCGCGGGGATATCCTGCATTTGCATAGGCAATCCACCAGATGATGTTTCGGTGCAGTGCCTGCCGTGGTGGATGGCTATGGTGACAAACGGCAATGCACCGAGCAGAAGACCAACAGCCGCGAGTGCAGGGGATTGCGATCCCGAAACAAGCGCAACACCAGCCATGCAGGATGTGCCAAGGAGAGGGATTACATGGAGGAACCTTGACAGAGTAGGATAGTTCTAAGAGGGAGATGAGACCAATGAAGGGTGGGTCCAGGATTGCACTGACACGGAGAAAACAGGTGTTGACAGCAAGACGCAGACTGATGGTATAGATGAAGAGTGTGAGAATAACTGGCTGTGGGAAATTAGACCCATAAATAGTAAAGATACTGGTCCCAATGAATTGCCAAGTCAGCGCTGAGCAAAAGTACTAGTAGTCGCCATGGCATGAAATACTTACGCCAGGAGCGCTGTGAGCTGTTCAGACAGATATATACATAAAATCAGTACCAGTAGATATTAGTACTGCAAGACGCATACTGAGTTCAGGGAAAACCTGCGGGTGTCCTCGAGCTCCAGTATAAGGTCGGAATGGAAAAGGGGGTATTGCCTCAGATTGGTCTGCCGGGTGAGATGGAACCCACTGGCGCGAAGAAAGCAGATGATACAGAACGACATGGTTGGATTTGAATGAAGAACTGAGTAAATTCGATGAGGCCACAGAATCCGGCGCATTATTATATATGTACGCATCATGAGGCGAATGAGTACATGGTCAATGGCGGTGTGGCCGCGAACAGCATCCCCGCCTTCCAGGATCCAGAGACGCAAGGCGAAACGATCGTCGGAGTTTTGGTTTTCATTTTGAATCAATTACGGGATCCTTAATCGCGTGTCTCACGCACGGTTACTTATAAGTCCGCGAACAAGTTCCCCGAGGCGAGGTGGTTGTCGGAGTTTTGGTTTTTTCATTCTATGTAAGCCAATTACAGGACGTGTGCCTCACGCACCGTTGCTCATAAGTCCGCGAACAGTTTCCCCATCTTCCAGAGGCAAAGTGAAATGGTTGTCGGAGTTTTCATTTTTCATTTTGAGCCAACTACAGGGTAATGCCCTTACTAACGGCGCGTGAAATATCAGTACTTATCGACGGACCAAGCGAGCCATTCAACCTTCAGAGTGGTGCCCCGTTTGGTTAGGCTAAGTTAGTAGCCCTAAATACCCATTTTATCAGCCCATAATTCAATCACATGGTTCACCCCTCTTACAAGGCTCGCTGAGAGCCGCCAAACAATAACAGTACCATAATGTTATTCTAGCCTTGCAGTAGTAGCATGCTGTAATTGGATTAAAATGGAGAAACAAAAACTCCGACAGCCGTTTCGCTTCGCTCTGGAAGATGAGGAAACCGTTCGCGGACTTACAAGCAACTAGGCACGGGACACATGAGTAGCAACATTCGAAAGGGCTGGCTTCAGCAAGCCTGTCTCATCCTGAGTCTCCCTCAATTGGCTTAAAATGAAGGAACAAAAACTCCGACAACCATTTCGCCTCGCCGTCTGGGCATTGGGGAAACTGTTCGCGGACTCATAAGTAACGGTACGTGGATCCTGTAATTGGTTTAAAGTGAAAAAAACCAAAACTCCGACAACCACTTCGCCTCGATGCGGAAATTGTTCGCGGACTTATAAGTAACGGTGCGTGAGACACACGGTTAGGATCTTGTAATTGGTTTACATAGAATGAAAAAACTAAAACTCCGACAACCACTTCGCCTTAGCATCTAGAAGATGGGGAAACTGTTCGCGGACTTATAAGTAACCGTGCTGTGAGACGCGCCAATGATTAGGATCCTGTAATTGGCTCAAAATGAAAAACCAAAACTCCGACAACTGTTTCGCCTTGCGACTCCGCCGGGACTGTGTCGCGCCCATTAGTAATATCTTTGCTCGGCGCTGACTTGGCAATTCATTGGGACCAGTATCTTTACTATTTATGGGTCTAATTTCCTACACCCAGTTGTTCTCACACTCCTCACCTATACCATCGGTCTGCGTCTTGCTATCGACACCTGTTTTCTCCGTGTCAGTGCAATCCTGGACCCACCCTTCATTGGTCTCGTCTTCCTCTTAGAACTATCCTACTCTGTCAAGGTTCCTCCATTTAATCCCTCTCCTTGGCACATTCTGTATGGCCGATGCTGCACTTGTTTCGGGATCACAATCCCTTCGCTCGCGGCCGCGTCGGTCTTCTACTCGAGGCATTGCCGCTTAAGTCGGAATCCGGACGATCAATGACAGCTCAAAGGTCCTAGTAGGGCATTTAGTTCGGGACTAGTGTGGCTGGTATGTTGCCAACTGACCGTATATAGACATATGTAGTACGACTGTGCCCCGTCCGAATCGAGCGATGCACTGTTAATTTTACATAAATTCACGGGCCGCGCGTCGCTCGGTACCCGAATCACGTATTTATGTACATGGCCAAGCAAACTGGCATAAAAATTATTTGAAGTTTTTCGGTGCCTTGAAGCAGTGGACTCGGATTACTTACTTAGTTCTGAGATAGCACGATCGAATTTTTCACTCGTGACCGCAACGGCGCCGGAAAGCGCACTCGGAGTGGTGGACACGGGTGGTTTTAAGTCACATTAGGAAGAATTAAAACTCCCTGGAAGCGCTGTCCAGCTGAACAGTATTCTCCAACTAGTGCACGGACAGTCTTAAAATGCACCGAATCACTCAAGGCTTTTACTACTATGATCTCTACGTTCGCGTGGGATATGAAGCGAAAACAAAACACGTTATCACAGGTAGGATGGGAAAGCGCGGCCCTTCTGGCCACCAAAACGTTGGCACAACACCTGCCCAAAACCGGGTACTTTCTAGAATCTAGAATTCTGGCTAGTTTGAGACTAAGGAAAGCGGTGTGTCAAAATTAATTTGATATACATGTGATGAAACAGTATCATAAAAACCGTGCGGGCCTTAGTCTATAATATCGTCAACCTATGCATGTGATACAGCCCCTGAGCCATAGGTGCCGGGACTGGTTGCTTGTCAACACTCTGAGAGCAAGAGATACTATGATTCAGATAAACCTCAAGTTCGCAATCATAACACGCCCGTATGGCTACGCAAACTCGCAGGCTACAACCAAATTGAAGACCGCAAGCTTAAACACTGGCCAAGCGTTTAACGTCGAGAATTTACGCTCAAAGTAGGGTTCCATCTCGACCATCGAAAGTGAAATGGCACTTAAAAACCATGGTCAGCATCAGAGGAGAAACGTCATCCTAGCAGCGCGTAGATTTTCTTGAATGGAAGAGGTTGCATTTTGGTTTCAAAAGTATGCTGTCACGCATATGTGTAGCCGTAGTGCTATGTATAGTACGTGGGCGCTCGCAGGAAGCCACATGAAATGTGAGGACGAATACGTTTATTTCTGAGAAGAAAAAGATGGAGTCAGTATCACTCGAGAGACGTGTACCCAGTTTACTGACCAGGATGATACCGTCGAATCTCTGCTTGAACCAAGACATGGTGTCGTCCTTGGTCACTCGGTGTTGGAACCCAACGCGCGACTTACGCTCCTTCCTCTTGGCGACGCGCATTCCAGGTCTCCCCATCACCACGTAAAAGTCCATCCCGAAGATACCAATACCAGGATCATATCTCGCTCCAAGATCGATATGCTCCTGAATACCGAACCCAAAGTTGCCAGTATCGGAGAAGTTTTTCCGTCTGAGCTCGTACTCCTTGACTTTGAGGCCACGCTCGAGGATTTCCTCGGCTTTGGGGCCACGGATGGTAACGTGGACGGCGATTTTTTCGTTGCGGCGGATACCGAACGTGCGGACGGTGTACCGGGCTTTAGAGGTGACGGGTGTTTGACCGGTGAGTTGTTCGAGAACTTTGGAGGCACGGGTGAGGCGATCGCCGGATTCTCCGACACAGATGTCTGTATGGGGAGAGGTTAGAAGGTTGGGGGTCGCGCTGGCTGGTTGGAAAACATACTGATGACGAGCTTGTCTATGCGAAGCTCACGCATGGGGTTGGTGGGGGCAGTCTTTTGCTCGGCCTGCAATGGATGGTTAACTTTGGTGTTGGGAAACAACGGAATTGGATGCTCACCATGTCGGTCGTCGTGTCAGCGTTATCTTGTCGCTGTCGAATTGGTAGACTTGCGTTGGTGGACGGCGACTGGTGTGAGTGTGGCTGAAACCTTAATCTTGCTACTGTGCAGTTATTCGGTATTTCCCGACGTACCAAAGACAGTCTTATCGATTGCTGTCACATGTAGAATACAGTCAAAGTTGATGAAACTACGATTCCTTTCATCCAGAAAACAACCTGACGCCTTCACCATCAGCAGCGCCAATAATTTGAGCCCGTCCGGAGCGCGTGAGGACATTAATCGCTCTACGCAAAAGCGGAATGGGTAGCCCAGAAAGGGGAGACGGAATCGGTGGATTCGTTATCTCGTAAAATGTCAAGATCGTATTCAATTGTCCCGACGCCGTCGCCTTCAACATGAGGATATTCTGTCAGCATGCATAAAAGCACACGAAAATGCGTTACCCATGCGTGTAGTGCATCTGCCCATTCCTCAGGCTGTCTCCAGAGGAGCAGAACCGAACGGGTTTGCTTAGCGGGCTCGTATATCGCCACGTTCTTTGATACGAGCTCAGCGAGTAAGGACGAGAGGTAAGAAGGGAGAACACGACCTAAATAGACGATGCGATTTATTGTGTCAGTTGGGATGGCAGACGGAGTACAACTCACGATTTATCCGTTCGTTGCGTAGTATCTCGTCCCAATCGTTCCCCGGCGCCTCCGCGTCCTCAATGCAAAGGGCGAACAATCGACGATGACGTGCGTATGAGAGGATTACTCGGGTCCACTGGTCGGCGAAGTGGCTCTGCGTGCTCGAAGTCGGCTGCTCTCTGGTGGACGTTCATACCGGAGTACAGTTACGAAGACCATACGCCTCACGTGAAGAATGGGGGTGCAGCATGGATGGAAGGTAAGAGGAAGCCTAGTTTTGTAGATCAACGAATCTGCTGGTATTAAATAGACATAAGACTTGACTCACCTGATGGTGTGGTCTGGGGGGTAAGCTCCATTTGCATACACGCCAGTCTGGAAACAACTCAACATACCAGCAGGTTGAGCTCGAATTGCTGACAAAGCCTTCGACGCGTCACTGTCACACCGCAATCGTCACTGAGTACTGAGTCCTATAAGAAATTAGGCATAGAGCGTCTAGTACTTTCCCTCGCCGCTACGCTTTAAGTTTTACCATTACCCTCCACTGATTCATCCACCCCCCTGACACCTGCTTGCAAGTCTACTCCTGTGGCTCAGCCCAGTCTCCGTCAAAAAACGGCCTTGATAGCTGGAACCAAATAAAAATTCCGAACTTGAATCTCCGAGGTATGAATTGTGTTGATTAAGCGACCTAACGTTGCAATCTCCCTACAAATATCCTGACTTCACCACAATGTTTAGTGAAGCAGGCTATCCCGCCTCGCCTCTCAGGCGCGCAACACCTTCAATCGTTGGTGAACGTTGAGTGCCATGTACCCAAATTTCTCCTTGTTTTTGTATCTCTTGTCTTCAATCGGGCCTTCCATATCTCAATCTGGCCTGGAGACATATCTCAGTTTTGTGCTGCTCGAACTTGGAGACGCTTTATGGCGTCCTTGGCCTTGACGTGCCCAAAGACGGTCTTGAGTTGGCTACCAAGGACCTCGGTCTGTCGTGGACCAAATGACACCAACTTGGGAGCTCAGAAGGTCTGTCTCGAGTGCTAGTTGTTTAGTCAATTCATACACCATGTATCGGTGCTCATGCACATGAACCAAGAACTACTGTCGTGGGCACGCTCCAGCTTGAAAGGCACCGACTTGAGTTCGGGCGGCTCTGGCACGTCATTCAGGTTCGAAGTACTGGTGAGCCTTAATCATACATGGCTGCCTCGTCATTCACGTAAAAGAGAAGGCGATCTCAACTCCTGGGGCGAACGGCGCCGAGTAACTACCTTGAGAAACGCATAGTCCCTTCAGGAACTTTACGATTCGACCAGCAACACTAGTGGGATTCGATCCCCACCCGCCGGGGAACCTGTGATATGCAAAACCTCTTGAAATTTGATATTTGTAAAATTTCGGGAAGAATTATAATCGTGTCAAAATGATAGTCTTGCCAGTGAATAAAGATCCGAATGATTCAGCCACTGCGACACCGAACTGCATCATCAGTCATCCGAGCACCTAAAGATGACCAATATCGGGGCAAAGGGTCACCAGTTTTGCATCGTGCTCATGCTTGCGCCTAAATTGTGTTGAGATAGCCTAATATGCTCCCAAGTTAGCATGCCGGTGGGAGTTTTGTGCCTATGCCTTCTCGGAGGCAGTCCGAGTGAGGGAGTAACGATGAGTCTCTGGTCTGCTCCGAGTAGACAAACCGTCGCTTGCCTACTACTAGAGGAGGTCAGAGATTTTATCTGAGTACACGCACGCACAAGTCGCTCAAGGTAAGCTTCGATTCATCTCTCGACTGTTGTGTTGCTAACTGTTACGTCCCGTGACTTGCAGTCATTGAAGTCTAGCCACTATGTCGATTCCTCATCGAACTTTATATTCGCCGGGCCCGCTTTATGTCCTTTCATTACATTTGCATTGGAAGTTTGCGATCACCGAGGCCGTGTTCGCGCTGCACGGGCGCAAGGTTTCTTCCTGTTCTTATTCAAGTTTGTTAACGCTTTTGGATATTCCGACACGTGTTGTCTACTCATGTCGGAAAACAAACATGCGGTAGATACCTACCTTTAACAGCTCAGGTGCGTGATGTTGTCCTCAAGGAGGAAACGTGGTGCTTCTAACTCTAAAACCAAATGCGCTCACCCTGATCGTTGGTCCGTGCAGACCCGTGAACAGGTATAAACCCGTGAAAGAATTCGATGATATTGATAGTCAACTTCTCTTCTCAGTCTTCACAGCATTCCAGGAAGCCTCCATCGCACCGTCGCACCAATCTTCTAGACTCGGATGTCCTCGATTATAATATCAGCACATACTGACTCCACGTACACTGCTGCGCCTTTCGATGACCCCCCCAGCGAGCCCGATGGCGTACTAGTGAGCTTCTTGTCATTCAGTGCTCGGATGGACCACTCTATGACACGTCCCATAGATGATCAGTTCCGTACCATCATCCATCAAACCTGCATACGCCGCCGCGCCTTTTGATCACATCAAGGCAGATATCATTCTGCGCTCATGTGATGATGTTGATTTCCGCATCTTCAAGCTATTCCTCTCCCTTGCATCTCCATACTTCGAATCACTCCTCGATACCCCAGAGTCCACCGACGCAAGCGAGGATCAGGAGATCAAGGATGGTCTTGTTGTCGTTCCTATGGCGGAAGACAGTAAGACCCTCGATGCTCTGCTCCGCTTTTGCTACCCATCTACCCTCGCTGACGACCCCAACCTGGAGGTACTCGAGGATGTGATCGATGTCCTCGAGGTCGCTAAAAAATATTCGCTTGAGTCGCTCGAGAAGAAGATTTGTCGTACTTTCTCGAATCCCAAGATCCTGGAAGCTGAGCCTCTCCGGTGCTTCGCGATCGCACATCGAGGGGGTCTGCAGGAGGAAACACGGCTTGCCGCCAAGCATACTTTGACTCAGGCACTCATTCCTTCCTGGTTCAAGGAAATTGGGTTGATCACAGCGGCTGATCTTCTTGCGTTACTCACCTATCATCGGGAGTGTGGAGATGCAGTGTACGCTCTCAGGACCGATATTTCCTGGATCAAAACGCACTACGGTAGTAATCAGGGTTGCGCTTGGCTTTCAGGACAGTACTGCGAGTCCAATTGCTACTTTTACGACTGTTCGTGCACAAGATCATCCGCACTGAGGTTTCAGCTATTCAACTCCTGGTCGCTCCAATGGTGGGAGGATTTCATGGAGGAAACCTTTACCGCACTGCGGGACAGACCTTGCAAAGCGACAATAGAAAGCCACGCGGAGAAGACTGCGCAGAGTGTCAAAGAGAGGGACTGTCGAAGTTGCTCTCCCCACGTCGAGGAGGGTATGCGGGGCCTGATCGAGTTATTTTCCAAGAAATTGGACGAGGTAGTATCTCAGGTATGTTAAAGAGTGATAGTTACATCGCGCATGGCCTTAACTTGCACCTGATAAATTCGTGCGGCAGGTTCGACTAGATTTTACCTTCCAAGTGAAGCAGAAAGGACCCGCTTTCACTTCTACTTTCATTCCCGCTCCCACTCCTGCTCCCACTCCCACTCGGACCCCCACTTCCTCGGCGAACTCATCGAAAAAGGGGAAAAAGCCTGTTAGAAAATGATATCTGGACCATGTATCAATTACTGTCAGAGTCATATGTAACAAGCAGATTATTTTGCTCCGACTTCTAAAAAGCTGTTATCCGAGCCACGCATTGTCATCCTCAATCAGCGTTGCCAAAAAATCACATATCCGAGTCAAGTTCCTAGTTTTGATTCGACGACTCGGAGAAGGCGCCCAGGAAAATATGTACTTGAGATTGTACGGATATGTCGTACAGCCTGCTATTCACTTTTAGCAACGAGTCTCACTGCAACGCTAGTGTCATTCAGACCCAACAGTGACCGGTTGACTGATGACCTCCGTCGCTTGATTACTGTCAACTCCGAATCCCCGTTCTCCAAACGGCTCACACAACTGAGCTGGTCTCGGGATCCCGATGAGCCTGAGGAATACCATCAGTTCTGCTGAATGAAAATGCACAGCCTGAGCGCAGATCATTGGCCCGTGCAGTCCTGGGGCATAAATCTCGACCGAGTTCAAAGGCAACCGCACGGCTTTTCTCCTCAACACCGTCAACATATCAACCTCCGTCAACCCTGCCGACACTGCCGCACCGCCCGACCATGCCATGCTGCTCGACGACTTCTATCCTGGGTTAGACGTTATGCTGTGAGCTTGAGCTCCTTGCGCAGATCCAGATCTCGGATCTCAGACTTGGAAATTAGCAATAATTCCTTGGATTCAGTGAACATCTATAATGCCCCGTGGACAACTCTTGTCGGCTCAAGTTTGCTATCCACCTATATGACCAGTAGTACTAACTCGGACTTGCTAGTGCATTGTCGGTGTGGTACTCCGGATTCAGACGTGGGAACTTACATACCTCTCACACAGGGGCTCGCCCTCTCCTAACAATTGGCTTCCTGCTTCCGGGTCGTACAGATGTACCCGTCTTGCAGGCACAAATTCTTGACTATATTTAAAGGTATCTATACAGCTTCTCTCTTCAGCTGATTTCCAAATCCGTATTCACTCCACCGTACTTGTGAGCACCCTGTCCTTTCAAGCCAGTGCTTGTATGGACTCACCAACAATGATAGGATATTATCCTGTGTATATTCAATAACGCACCACTGGCAATGTCCACTAATCCTGCTTATGCCGTTGCGCCTTTTGACCATGTCAAGGCAGATATCATTCTCCGTTCATCCGACAATGTGGATTTTCGCACCTTTAAATTACTTCTCTCCCTCGCATCCCCTTTCTTCGAGACCCTGTTCAATATCCCTCAACCTGCTGAAATGAGCGAGCATCTGACCAGGGATGGTCTTGTTGTCGTTCCCGTGTCGGAGAACAAGAAGACCCTTGATGCCCTGCTCCGCTTCTGCTACCCGCCCACCCTTGCTGACAACCCCAAGTTTGGAGTGCTCGAGGACGTGATCGACGTCCTTGAAGCCGCCAGGAAATATTCCCTTGACACGCTCGAGAAAGCTGTCTGTCTTACCACGCTCTCCAATCCTGAGATCCTTGCCGCTGAACCACTTCGATGCTTTGCAATCGCACGCCGAAGTGGGTTGTCAAGGGAAACGCAGCTTGCTGCCGAGTATACGTTGAGCTTTCCACTCATCCCTCCACAGTTCAAGGAGATTAGCTGGATCTCTGCTAGTGATCTAATCGCATTGCTTGCCTATCATCGCAAGTGCGGAGATGCTGCATATAGTTTGAAGACCAATCTATCATGGATCAAATCACATTATGGGTGCAAGCAAGGCTGCTCCATGTTTTGTGGGAAAGCGGTTTGCTCATGTCCAAAAGCACCGTCTCCACAGAAGTATCAACTTTTTTATGGTTCCTTGTCACCCCAGTGGTGGGAAGACTTTATGGAGGAAATGTTCGAAGCCTTGCGAGAAAGGCCCTTCAGGACAACTGTGGAAAGTATCGTGACAAAGACGGTATGGCATATCAAAAGATGCAACTGCCTCAACTGCTCTTCAAGTGTCTCGGAAGGATTGCGGGACCTTGCTGAATTGTGGGTGAAGACATTAAACGAGGTGACTTCACAGGTAGGTTGTGCACTGCAGCGTCATCGTAACGGATTCAGGCCTGAGACAGTTTGTGACGTAGATTGAACTAGATTTTCATTGACATGAGGGTTGACAGACCTCGGAAATCCTACCGACCAGCAACTGTAGCACCAGCAAGTTCGGGAGAGGAGTAGCTTTTATAGAAGCTATTGGTAAGAAATCATGTGGTAACCTACCCTGAACGCAAGAACGTCGTGCCATGTGGGAAAAAGGTACCGTAAATAGTAAACTAGGATTATAGCTGTAACAATACCAACAACATCGTCACACAAATACGTACGGGAGATAGCGATGTTACAAATATGGTGTATGCGCTGAAAATCGTATCGATTATACCCTTGGGTTCGCCTTCACGCAAAAGTTTGCTGAAGTAAGCTAACCTGATCCGGATCCCGCCAAAATTACGCAAGTTTCATAACAATGATAACATCGTCATGGATGTCACGCTGAACTGACTAGTACTACTAAGTTTCACTGGCATTGGTTCATATACCTACCGTCCAATTGCGCGCTTGCGGGTACAAACTTGCTCCCTTCCCCCTTTACACCCTTTGATCATACCTAAATTTTGTTGAGATTATCATGATCGGGCTGTGCTCAGGGTGCCTGACGCGCAGAGTTTGCTCCCTTCGCCGGCTCTTCTCTGTTCTTCGTCCTATATAAGTGCCAACATGCGTTGCCTACTTATTCTGACAACCCAGATTTGGGAGATTCTCTGAGTCATCCTCGAGGATCGTTCTATTGATATACCTGAGGGAGTCCGTGGGGGTTCTGGGACCAAAAGCGTTGACGCTGATTTTGCTGACTGTTAGGTCTTGCCAGTGGCCATTGACTTGCATGGAACAATGATGTGCAACTATTGAAGTCAAGCGGCTACATCGAACCTCATCGGACCTGGACTACATCTACATTCGCTGGGCGGAGCTCACTTGTGAGTTCAGGTCCCTCCCTCTGGTTACGTTCACACTAGAAGTTTGCGATCGGGCTGTGCTCACGTTGCACGGGTGCAGAGTCATTGCCCCCTAATACTTCTCTGTCAGTGCTTTTACATATTCCGACACGTGTTGTCTGCTTATCTTGACAGCCTAGGTGCACGATGTTATCCTCGAGGAGAGGGACTGTTCTATTACCACATGCAACAAAATCAACCTGTCCACATGGTCCCCCAGACAACCCAGAAGTGGCTGGTATGGCCATTGATTTCTGAGAACTCTGAACAAAGGTGGAATGCTTCTGACTCTAAAACCAAATGCGTCCACGCTGATCGTTGGTCCGTGCAGACCTGTGAACAAGTATAAATTCATGAAAGATTTCGATGGCATTGATAGTCAGTTTCTCTTCTCAGTCTTCGCATCATTCCAGTAAGCCTCCATCGCAGTTGTACCAGCCTCTTAGACTCGGATGTCCTCAATTGTAATATCAGCACCCACCTACACTGCTGCGCCCTTGGACCGCGCTAGCTTGGAGGCGAGTTCCCTGTTTTTTACTGCCGCGGCCTGCGTGGATTACTAATATGAAGTATCCCATAGGTTCTCCCTCCCGTCCCAACCTCCACCAAAACTGCCTATGCTGCCGCGCCTTTCGATCACGCCAAGGCAGACATCATCCTCCGTTCATCCGACAAGGTCGATTTCCGCGTCTTTAAACTATTCCTTTCCCTCGCATCACCATTCTTCGAGACACTCTTCGATATTCCCCAACCTGCAGAAGCAAGCAAGGATCAGGAGGTCAAAGATGGTCTTGTTGTCATTCCTATGATGGAAGACAGCAAGATCCTCGAAGCCCTACTCCGCTTTTGTTATCCGTCCACCCTCGCTGACGACCCCAACTTGGAAGTCCTTGAGGATGTGCTCGACGTCCTTGAGGCTGCCAAAAAGTACTTGCTTGAGTCACTCGAGAAGAAGATCTGCCGTACCCTCTCGAATCCTAAGATCCTCGAGGCTGAGCCACTCCGGTGCTTTGCGATCGCCCATCGAGGGGACCTGCAAGAGGAAACGCGGCTTGCCGCTAAGTATACGTTGAGCTTGCCACTCGTCCCTTCTTGGTTCAAGGAGATCGGACTGATCACGGCGACTGATCTACTTGCGTTGCTCACTTATCATCGAAAGTGCGGAGATGCAGTGTATGCTCTCAGGACAGACATTTCCTGGATCAAGACGCACTATGGTAGCGAACAAGCTTGCGCATGGCTTTCAGGACGAAACACCGATAATTACAACAGGGATTGTTCGTGTCCTAGAGCATCCGCACCAAAGTTCCAACTATTCAACTCCTCATCCCTTCAGTGGTGGGAAGATTTTATGCAGGAAACCTTCTTGGAGTTGCGAGACAGGCCTTGCAGGGCAACCATAGAGAGTCAGGCGGAGACGACTGTGCAGACCGTCAAAAAAAGAAATTGCCAAGGCTGCTCTTCCCGCGTCGAGGAGGGTATGAGGGGCTTGATCGGGCTGTTCGCGAAAAGGCTGGATGAGGTAGTTTCTCAGGTGAGTTATACACCGATAGGATATGCATACTCAGGATAAACTGTCCTTTATGTGGTAGATCGAACTGGATTTTGCCCTGCAACCGAAACCGAAGATTTTACGCGAGGGCCCAACTTCTTGGGCCAGCTTCTCTCAGGCTATAAACGGAAAAAAAGGGGGAGTCAGAAGACTCGGGTGAATCCGAGATCTGACTCGGAACCATATGAGTACTAGTAAGGTGATATTAAGTTGCTGCTTACCTTCAATTGGAGCGTCCGAAAATCACGGAAGTTCCGGACCAGCTGCTAGCAGCAGCCTTAGTGTTTTGTGTAGAACTAGCTCTGTCAGTTGCTACACAATATTATACACTTGTCTAAAAAAAAAAAAAAGAAAATCACAGAAGTTCTTTACACTGATCCTGCAAGAATGTCAGGGAAAACCTATGTTCGGCACCGTACAGGATTGATATTAATGGAGATACTCACTGCCTGAGAGAAGTTCTTTTCTTTGGTTAAACACCAGAAACGCCACGCGCAAGCCTGAGAGGGACAAGGCCCTTGACTCTAACCAAGCGATTCTCTCATCACGTACTACTAGTACTATATGTGAGTGTCCACAAACGGCTTCACATAACAAATCTGAGTCGTTAGTGCAACTCGGGCTCACTAATGGCATCGAATTGGATCTATGGTTCCAGTCGCTTGATTCAGAGAATCCCGGCTCTCGTGAGGTCCATCTGTGACATATATTACTAAATTTCCTTGGTTACAGACACTTAGTAACACCCAGTAAGCAGAATCAGTTCATAACTTCAGCGTGACTTGAAACTCACCCTTCCTTGGGCCTTTACTAAAGCTACTGGTCAAAGTTTTTATGCTATTTCGGACGGCCGAGTACGCCTTTGTTCCATCTTCAACGAAGCACTGTTTTCCACATGCAACAGTTGAATCGATTCGGTCGTCCGCTCCTCCTTACGGCCCACACGGCTGAGCTGGTCTCGGGATTCTGATAAGCCTGAGGAATGCCGCGAATACTTCTGAAGCCAAAAACGCATCACGTAGATCGTTGGCCCGTGCAGATGTATCGCATGTATAAATTCTCGATCAGCACGTTCAAAGGCATCCACTTAGATTCCATACGACTTCTCTCAGCTGCTTTCCGAGTCCTGATTCATTACGCCATACTCGTAAGCTCCCGTCCCTAGTGCTCGCGTAAACTCACCAATATAGGCCACCGTCTTCTAGATGTTCAGCAACGTGCCAACGTCCGCCAAACCCACCAATGCAACCGCGCCTTTTGACCATGCCAAGGCAGATATCATCCTCCGTTCATCCGACAAGGTCGATTTCCGCATCTTCAAACTATTCCTCTCCCTCGCATCCCCGTTCTTCGAGACACTCTTTGATATTCCCCAGCCCGCCAAAGCAAAGGAGGACCAGGAGGTCAAGGATGGTCTTGTTGTCGTTCCCGTGACAGAAGACAGCAAGACCCTCGAAGCCCTGCTACGCTTTTGCTACCCATCCACCCTCGCCGACGACCCCGACTTGGAAGTCCTCGAGGATGTGATTGGCGTCCTTGAAGCCGCTAAAAAGTATTCGCTCGAGTCGCTCGAGAAGAAGATCTGTCGTACTCTTTCAAACCCGAAGATCCTCGAAGCTGAGCCTCTCCGGTGCTTTGCGATCGCGCATCGAGGAGGTCTGCCGGAGGAAACACGGCTTGCCGCCAAGTATACGCTGAACCAGCCACTCATTCCTTCCTGGTTCAAGGAAGTCGAATTGATCACGGCGGCTGATCTTCTTGCATTGCTCACCTATCATCGAGATTGCGGAGATGCAGTGTATGCTCTTAAAACCAACATATCCTGGATCACAGCACATTACGGTAGCAGCCAAGCTTGCGCATGGCTTTCGGGACAACACTGTGATAATTACGATGGCTACACTGCCGATTGTTCGTGCTCAAGATCGCCCGTACCGAAGTTCCGGCTATTCAACTCCTGGTCGCTTCAATGGTGGGAGGATTTCATGGAAGGGACCTTCGCTGAGCTGCGAGACAAACCTTGCAAGGCGACCGTAGAGAGTCACGCAGAGAAGACCGTGCAGAACATCAAAGGAAGGGATTGTCCTAGCTGTTCCCCCCACGTCGAGGAGGGAATGCGGAGCTTGACTGAGCTTTTCGCGAAGAAACTGGATGAGGTAGTTTCCCGTGTAAGTCCAACAGTAACAGATACGCCTCACATAACTTCCATTTGATGCCTTTGCGGGTAGTTCGAATTGAAAATTTCCTTGTAAGTGAAATCGCAAGTTTCAGACAAAGATTCCTTCAAGAAATTCCCTTCACAAGCTATGGGCAGAGAACCTGAATCAAACGTAAGTTGCGTACTGTAGTGTCGTCGTAAAGGACTTGTGCCTGAGACTGTCTGTTTCGTAGATTGAACTAAAGTTTGATATGTAGAAGGTAAAAGATATCACCGGTACACTGAAGCTGGCTCTCTTTCTCATTCACTGTGTAAATCCTTTTACAAATGGTTATGAGCGAGAAATGCAACACGCTGTTGTTCAAACGCGAAGTGTGGTCATATGGTTTGCTCAGCCATCTGATTCACATGTCATTCTTCCTCGCTCTGATCTCCCAAGAAAGCCATGATACTTGTGCGAGCATTTTGCTGAAAGCACTACTGTGGTATCGGTTCAGTCATTAATACGGGCATTCCACACTCACCCTTTTCCGCACGGGCACATCTGCATCACTGCCTTGATCCGTAGATTCTCCCGTCTCAGATAAGCTGCGAGATTTTATTCCGCGTCTCTTCGTCGCTTTCTCAAACTCTTGCACGTCCTCTGAGTGCAACAATGCGTGAACTCAAACACATAATAACCACAGGATTACCCACTGAGCTCTTGTGCCAGTTCCTTTT
>JBBPMZ010000243.1:0-18430 GCA_038090575.1 Tylopilus cf. pernanus | reverse complement strand
CGCTTGGTCTACCATCTGGTGGGTAACGGGCTGGAAGTGATATTCTCAGTTCGCAGGCTTCCATCCCATAGTCGAGTGCACGAAACTGCAATACGGTCGATACCTGGAAATGTGGTAAGTGGTTGTGATCTGTGTCAAAATGCATACTGACGGTAGGATTCATCATAACCAGATAGCGCTCGGGGGAAACGGTACCGATGGACGTCACGTAGGATTCTTGGTCGTCATAGAAAAATGACTGATCTGGCCTCGATTCATCGACTCGAGCACTGAGAAATGGCTTGTTGATGAATGGCCGGACGTTACTAGAGAGATATCGATGGATTCGATTCAACCCGACGAATTGATTCGGGTGACGAAGTCTCGAAATCTTTTGTCTTGTCAAGCGAGGGGACTCCAGAAGAAAAGATACTGATTGCGGGACCGTTCTAGATGGGGGGAATATGTATATACTGGCGAGGTTGGCGATCGTGCAAACGATACAGATGATCACTGCCCATGGATACCGCCGGTTTTTGAGCGATGGCTCCGCCAACACTTTCTCCTGACCGTCTTCATTTGAGCTGGGGCCGTCTGGGTCATTGCGAGGCAGGAGTTGGTACATTGATGGTGAGTGGGCTACACTCCTGTTCCTTCTAATATTATCAACAGTGGAAGCTATAGGGGCCTGATCAAGCTCCGTTAAGGTAGGATCTAATCTGATGCTGCGGCCGTTTAATCTGCCTCTTCGCCGTCGCCGCAGCATGTCATTAACGATGTACGTTATTCGATTCCAAACCGGGGGCGCATCATATTCCTGTGAAAAAGGCGGCTTTTGGATCCGGCTTTCCAGGTGGCCATGAGGTTTCATCATCTCTCGTTGTCTCCAGCCGGCGGAGACGGCTCGTTGCTTGTTGTGTGCTTTACATAAATAGGTATATTTGCGAAATGCTGATCCACGCAGACCATCTGGAGAATGCAGTTGACGTGCCTCAGACCTTTTTTGTTCCTCATCGTGATTTTTGCGTCTGGAGTTATATTCTGGTTACTTGGGCTGTTGCGCAATATTGCCGAGAAAGTCACTCCAAACTTTCGTGAGCGCCTTCAAGTCTGAGATTCCTATGCGTGCATGCTGACCTCCAAGTAGAATCGCTCACATTTGATATCATCCCCAGTGACCCAGTCGCGATGATCATCCACAACAGCCATCGATACGATTTCTCCCCCTCTGGAGTTGAAGACTCCGCTGCTCTCCTTCCACCAGGTGGACACTTAGTCCACTTGGGTTCTCCCCCCATCCCCTATACTCCAGCACTCTTTCACCAGATGAAATGCCTGGAAATCATTCACACTGCACTTTCTGATACTCCCGGTTCAGTAGCAACACCAACCCCGTTGGTGAGCCACTGCCTAAACTATTTGCGCCAGACTATCCTCTGTCGACCAAACCTCCGTTTGGAGTCTGTCACGAATGGGGATGCTTCGTCAGAGAAAGAGTATGAGGCCGTCTGCAGGGATTGGGAAGCTGTGTATGCGGCCGCTGAGCAGAACCAGAGAGCTTTCTCCACCCTTCTGGGGTTCTGAAGCACTCGTTGTTTTGCAGTACCATTCACCCGCCTTGTCCACCCTCCGGGTTAAACTCTACGAAGTAGTTTCCTAGTTAGTTATTGCCCATCTGTGCATGATCTAGGGTTCTCTGGCATTCAATTCTATGATATAATTCATAGCATCATAATCAACAGCATGGTAAGTTGGATTTTAAAAGATCAGAATGAACTGGTGTACTGGGATGCGCTTTGGGCTAAATGGTCTAGCGCTGCACGATGTTGTACGGGGGATTAAATCGTAGAAAACTTCTTCATTGACCATATTTTGTATTGGTAGTGTCATCGCATCGGGCTACCAGCTACATGTAAAAACGTATCATAGTATGAGATACCGGCAAGATCCGCAGCAATAATGCGGTTTCAAATGATATTACCGTGACCTCAGAACCGAAAGCTTGGAAGTGAGCAATGTACCACGACATCATTCACTTATTTGAAGCGTTCAATCCACAGCCATTTCGTGTTCCCTTCCCTTTTTCCGCTCCTGCCATTCCCTAAATTTGCTGCCCAGGGTATTGTATACCCGTTCCCAATCCAAACACACAGCCGTGCTACCGACCCTGTCCACTTCAAGATTTCTCAGCATGAAATCACCTTCCTCCAGCGCATCTGCTGCATCGCATAATAATGTCTGCCGTAGGTAATTGATGCAGTGCTGCTGATGTCCGACCGAAAAGTGGTCTGATCGTGGGTTGTGGAATGCACGAGCGAGCTCTCGCACACAGTGGAGTTGATGGACGAACGTCACGGCGAGAATACGTTCGTGCTTTCCGAGATGGACTCGTCCAAGGCCAGGCGGATTAGCGAATAATGTTCCCCACGTCGTATCAACTGCTTCATCGGTACCATTTCCAAGGGAGAACCGAACGGATTCCTGCAGCGTCATCGCAACGGTATCGAGTGGTCCTATGTCGAGCATGACAGGATAATCATGTCCTATGAAGCCTGCAATTTTCGTCAACATGAGATATTGCCGGTGTTCCAAACCACGGACAACCCACTCGGCTCCTCACGCGATATCTTGGTAATAGCATAATACGAATTTCCGGCTCGCCAGAAGAACAAGCAACAGTTTATCAGTACAAGAATGCTTAGCATAAGATTGGACGTCAACATTTCGTTGAACGATGCGGATGTTGATTAGAACGCAAGGACGGAATGGGGGCGTCGGCGCGCTGATATGTATCAATCGTTGAAACTTGTGATATATATAACATACATAGTACTCGTTCCAGATCACAGGAAGCCACTGGCCACAGTGCGGTCCGGACATCGATGGCGAAGTATAGACCACCCCAGAATCTATCCGAAGACCCGGATCAAAATCGGATCTGACTGGGCCTGAAGTCAGTGAGGGTTGCTAAAAATTATCCATCCTATTACAAAATAGAAAATTATCGACCGTCAGGAGGTTGGTTGCTTACTTGGTCCTCGAACTTAGCATCTGCGGGAGCTAAGAATGAAACATGAAATACCTCACCGTGGCATCAGTGACGGTCTTAATACCTGAGAAATAATGTTATCACTGGCAGTGATCTAGACTCCGTGTCATTGATGAAAGAGTCATGACAGTAAGAGTCTTTCCAGTTCAACGAAAATTTAAATGTCCAAAAAGTTGAATGATTAAATTCTCATGGATTTGTAATAGGCTTGTGTAATTTTCTTTCCTCTAAATTTTGTTCAACCGTGACCTTCGCCTTCTTGAACATTCAAGCTGCGACCCGGAAGTATTAGTAACTAGAAAGGACCCCGCCCATCAAGTCACAGTGACTCCGAGTTATCAGGATTGATCCTATGTCCACCGGTGACCCACCATGACCGCTCTCGGGCCGCGCTGGGCGAGATTTTTCTTCTTGAAGTTAAGATAAGTATATGACAGTAGAAACGGGGAATTCCGATATCTAGAAATCGTGCCGCCACATGAATCTGTTCTTGCGAAGTTCAGACAAGGATTAATAATTTGATACTTGATACTCAGTTATTATCCTGAATGAAACAACTTGAACGTTAATTCTCGATGCCGGGCGGGGGTGGCTACTTCCAGTAGGCTTTTGTCTTTTCCTCCGGTCTTCACCCGTGTCCCAACTGCTAATATGGACTCGTCTGATTCGGAGACCTAGATCCATCCGCATTGCGCGAGTACGAACACAGCAAACCTCAAAATTTATTTCCCTCTCTGGTACGTAAAGCGGTCAAGCCGCATAACATTCAAGATGCTTATACCAGTAGGAACCAAAAAAAAAGTTTCATAAAACACTCCCCTGACATACCTGCTCTCTGAATGTAGGTTCTTCGCTAATCTGACTTACTGCGTGCATACTAACTTCGATAATGGGCGAAGATAAATGGTTGTGGTGTCAATTTGACGCATTGACATCCATTGAAGAGATCAAGAATCTTCTACTGGTATTCGTTTGGTGCCGTACAGTCAACGTATCTTATTGATCAAAGGCAGGTAACATCACGATCCCCCCAAGATACGAATAATTCATAAACTGGCAGCATTGACACTCACCTATCATATCAGTACTATGATAATGTGGATCGAAATTTGCGTGATCCGGGGCGACAGCCACCAATTGGCATACGGGAAAAAGGTTGGTTCTTCGTGAGCTCTCGGGATCTAGGTCCGAAGTTGCAGCCTAATAACGTGAGGAACAATGCGGGTCTCCCCAATGGGATCATCTTTAGATGCAATTCATTGAATTCGTTCTCATTGCACTAGTGGCTGATAATACTATTGGGTCGGTCAGTAACTCGGATACCGTTCTTCAGATATACAAATTTTTTTTAAAAGCCCACGAGGGCTTAGATGGCCACACAATAGCATAATTTTATGCTGATTCATTGTGGGTATAACATCATGATGGAAGGTTCAAGTTGCCACGTTGTACATGGTTGCTGTCCAAGAATGGCACGTCACACATCCATTACATAATGTACGCTGAACGACTTCGAATTCTGATGCGGATACTATGCGTGCCCAGGATCATTTCATCGCCGGCTGAAGGTTGTACACTCCTCAAAGTGTTCGATACTGTTTTCTGCTTCTTGTTCAGACACTATGCAGCTTTTTATTTCCACCTATCTCGCATCATGATTACTATATTCATACTTGTCAGTGTCGTCATGCAACTCGCCATCGATATTGCCACTGGCAGGACCTGGGCCACTTGTGTACGTAAGCATTCGCACGCGCTATGACATGAAGACTTTGGGCAACCCACTTACTTGAGTTCACTAGAAGCGCCAACGTGATTAATAGTTTTTTTTTTTTTTTGGGGGGGGGGTTCTTAAAGATCTGTGTTGAGGGAAGAAGCATTATCTATCGATATCCTGCTTGTGCATGAGTACCTGGCCGTATTGAGTGCTGTCCCCATCTGTGACATCCACCAGTCGTGATTCCTGTCCTTTCTCTGCTGTTGTCCTTCGATTGACTGCACCGGATGGTGCCATATAGCTACTTCCAATCCGAGCACACATGGTGCTTCCGAGTTCGACCATGTCTACTGCATCGCACAAGAGCATGTGCCATGTGTATCCCACTTAATTGATGGGATATATTACCGTGCGATCTCCCTCCGAAAAACCATGCGCAACTGATGGAGGAATGTTTCGGCGAACTTTGTAACCACACATAGATGACAGATTAGAAGACCATCCCGGGCAATGTTCAATCTATTGCTTACAGTCACTTTCTTATCCCCATTAGGGTAAGAATAGTCCACATTTAGTGGCAAAAGTGCCATGAACGGCTTCGAATTCTGATCTTGATTGATAAATGGGCCGGCCGCCCATACAGGGTGCTAAACTATTCTCCGTCGAGTGGTGTGTATGGTTGCCATATGGCGGTGCACACTCGATGGCCGAGCATAGGACATTAACCACAGATATACCGCATTCAGCGATTTCGAGGGGCCAAGAAATAGCACTGATACAAAGGACCAACGTGTCGGCCAAAACATATAAACACCAGGACTCTTAAGCGGGTTCCATCACCTCGCCAAATCAAGCGCCTATTCCCGACACCATACCTGTACTCTTGCTCGAACATGCAACTTACTTTGTTATCCCGCATCGCGGCGATCACTTTCATACTTGCCACCCGGCTCGCCATCGCCATGCCAGCTCCGAACGCGCTTGAAAAGAGGAGTCTTGACCCAGGTAAGGCACGCATGCAACCTATCATATCTCGTACTCATCCGCCACTCAGCCGACGGGATAGAACCTGAGGATGATTACTTTAAAGCGTAGATTGCAGACATGAAATGGAGAAATATCAGGAAGGAAACTTGTTGATGTTGACTTGATGTGCAGAGTGAGTGAAGTACCTTAAAAATGATTGGAAATATTCGGATGGAAGATTCTGATCGAAGGCAAGGAGACGAAGGACTCTTTCGATAAGGATGTGTAGTTGAAGGATATGCCAATCTGAATGTCTGTTTGATTCAAGGAACGGTTGAGAGCATTTACCCGGCCTGAGCGCTTGGCATGTTAAAGAGAGCTTGTCGACGGTAAAGATGTGAACGGTGCGCCGATATTTGTCTGCGCGATGCGGAAAATGAATAAAAATAAGGCCATAACAAGGAAGACAATTGAAGCACTGTGTCTCGGGTGTTCCACGCAAAGATTTCCTGTTATACTATAAGTAAAGGTGGAGTTCGATCGATCGATCGAAGGGCCTGACTTCATAGGGCGGCTGACACGGGGGAAATAGCGTATCAGCCCACTCCGCCGGGTAAACATGTAGTCCTTCACGATTTAGAACCCGACGTCTTGTGAGGACTCCCTCCCAATCATCTAGGCAATGTCGCCCGACAATACTACCCAGAAACTTGCGACGCCGCGACGGAGTGTCACACCTGTGGAACTGCTTTCGGGCCTTTTCCGAACACCAACCCGCCTCCGCACACCAGCTATGACGCTCGAATTCATCAGCCGCCACCGCAGCAAGCGCACACGCAGTTCCACATTGTCCTCTCCTACGTCTCAACCCACACCATCATTGGCGCCATGTACCAACCCGTCACTTCCTGCGGTCGTCCTCCAGACGTATTCTACCTCTACTGACAGCATCATCCTCACGTCGCTCCCCTCTATGCCCTTCTGCTGCCACGAGGACTTGTTGACCATGTCCCGCGTACAACTCGAAGGAGTCGTGCGGGCGCTGAACGCGAGGCTGCCTCAACGGATGTGGATTGGTCCGGACATGGAGGATAATTTCTGGGGAAGCGGCGCACAGAACCAGTGTCCCGGCGAATGCCGTGAGGACAAGGACGAAGGAGAAGATGCGTTATCAAGGATGAGTGAAGCAGAGATGAGGCGGCGCATCGAAGAACTCGTCGGTATCCGGGCTATTGCGGGCAAGAATCGCGTTTCCAAGTCGGGCTTAGGTCTACATGCACGCACGGGAGGCATTCCGTCTGCACCCAAGGCAGTACGGACACGGGGTGCAACATGGAGACCATACGACACGGTACCGTGGGAGGATATGGATACTGTCGACGAGGACTGGAACATTACGATCGAGGATGCGATAACGGGATCTAGTCCGCTTGCAGGTCGAACTAAGTCTGGTGCACGCGCAGGGGGGAGGGAAGGCTCGTCTCGACTGGCCATCCTACAAGAGGAGAATGAAGGGAGTGAGTCGCAAGAGGATGGTTTCGACAACAGCGAACGACGTCCATCCAAGAGACGATGTGTATCGTCCAGGAGCGTCACTCAGAATTCAGGAGGGGAGCGTCAAACCATCCAGGAGGGCAATCAATCTAGGCTCATAGAGGACATGGATATCTCAGGAGCTCCAATGTTAGCTGAAGACGAAACCGCCACTACGGTGGGAACGACGGTGATCAGAGACAATCGCGCAACACTGTCGAAAGGAAGCGTAGAGGAATCCCCGCAGCGGAGGAGAAGCGTGCGCATCAAAGAAATTTCCCTGAAACGCGCTTCTTCAGTTGACAGGCGAAGGAAGACTAGCTTGGACGAACCGAACTTGAAACCATCTTTGTTACGTTCCAGGGCTTCCTCCAGGTGCTCACCGAGAGCGGAGTTTGCATCCAAGGCTGCGAGGGACCCAAGTGAACCCAGGGGGTGTACCATCCGCTTTCCGTTTACGACCACTTCGACACACCAGAGGTCCAATTCATTCGCTGGGTCGGCACCACCAATTTTTCGTTCGCACTCCCAGCGACTCTTGGATTTAAGGGAATTGGCCAAAACGGTGTGCTCGCTGGGGCGATCGCAGTCCGAGAAGTATCCACGCGCGGTAGACTTAGCCTTCGTAACCATTAATCGACCACGATACCGCTTCTCCCGACGAAAGTCGAAAGGAAGTAAGGCCGAGGAAGAAGATGATCATAGTCCGCCCACGTCGGTCCCGCCGGCTCGTGCTACCGCAAAAGTACAGCAGGACATCACAATGAGTGCTGATTATTCGAATGAGAAACACAAGGAGGAGAAGGAGAACAAAGAACCCAGGATGCTAACGAAGAATTCGGGGACAGTGGAACTTTACACTGGCACTCTTTCGTCAGCGTTCCACAGCTTCCTTACACTACGTCCCAGAGCGCCTTCGACGAGTACCATCGCATCCACTCGCAATCTAGGAAACGATGGTGGGCCACAAGCAGGTACAAGTACTGCGTCAGCCACTATCGGGGATGCCGTGGTAGTCGACGGTCCTGGGGAACACGTTTCAGAAGCTCTGGGAAGAATGATCATGGATTAAAGCAAGGAGCGTGGGAACAAGCAGCTTTTCTGGACTACACTTTTCATACGTTTTATATTTATACTATCTTTCAGTCTGTCACCGGTCGGTCACCTAGCATTAATGAAAGAGACCACTATCATAGAAGTGCAAAATTTTGGTCATGTCATTATCCGTGAGTTTCAATCATGGTGGGTACCTGAATATAACACCACTCAGGAACTGATTCGATTGTCGACGAAAAGCGAGTGCATTGATGACTCTTTTTTCGCACAAAAAAGCAGTATTTGAAGTACTCTGTTGGGGCGTTGTCAAGACTCGACGGAGGGTGCTCTGCGGCGTCAGATAGTCTTGAATCAAAGTCATCACGATCTCATAACGTAGGCATCAATGCTCACCCATTTCTTGTTCACAATATCGCGAGTGAGCATCCTTCTGGGTATCTTGTGCTCAGTTGCTACTGACCGTATTTACCTCGGAGGCTGTAGTTCCGACTCTGATTGATGTATTAATTCACCGGGTGTTCCAACTGGTCGGCTTCCCTATGAGTGGTCGACTTGTAAATGCATGATCATGCACATTGTGTCGGTCAGACAAAGGTTGCTCATACCCTTCGTTTCATCACCGAAAATGATGGGGATGGGGCAATGTATGACTATGCACGATATAATTTCATATCGACAACAAAGTTGCTGAAGCTTATCGCCTCCATAGCAAGTCCACGGTCGAGGAACAGGATATTCTTGGTAGGTATCATTCCGGAAGTCATGCTTCGTGTCTCTACTACTATACACTGTATTCCCGCCAGCGTTCCGTCCTCGAGGCGGACCTCGCGCGACGATCCAGCTCAGATCCCTTTGCTTCTTGGAGAAGCCGTGTCCTATGCATGCCCTCGTCTCCGAACGTCTCATCTGAGGCACTTCCCTATCACTCGACTGGTCGACTTCCGGCGCATATGCAAGCCCACCCTTCATGATGCACGCATGACTGAGCAAGCCGAATATCGCCGACATGTCGACCACGAGAAATGTGCGAAACACAAGTACGATGCAAAACACAAGCACATCGAACAACTCTATCAAGCTCATCGACACCGTCAGGGGTACACATCTCATCGGACGAAATGGTACCTTATTCCATGCCACACCCAATATATGCGCGCTCATTAATTTCCTTACTTTATTATCGTAGAAAGGTGATCCAAACTCCCGTTGAATCACTTCCTTGCATAACACCCAAGACTCCCTAGCTTGTCATTGTGGTACTACCAGTGGCATCTTTTGCCCTGAAGACCAGTATTCCTACTGTTTGCACAGCCCCTTGCAGGCTCTCCGGATCCCTCAATTAGCCCACTAAATCTGTGTCACATGTGATTTCTCCTATTGAGTCACACTCCACAACCATGTTGAGCCATTTTGTGAAGATTGTAACAGTATTTAGAGTTGCCTATCTGGGTTGTCATGCTCAGACTACCTAATTCCACTTCAATTTATCTACTTGTGACTTGAGTATCCTGTCCTTGATCATAGCAGAAAGGCCCTAATCACTCCTTGACCATCCCTACAATGTGCTACAGTGAGCAACAAAACTGTTGCAATGTTTGAATACATTGTGACAGTGCACACAGCACACTGCAAACATAAGAGAGAATCAGATCATCCTATAGTAAAATAAAATATAGTATGTACTCTTGGTTACAAAATCTCTCACAGGGTCATGTGATTTGAATCAGTGGCTGTTGAGTGGAAAGGTTAAAAATATTGTCTAGGTCACCAAAACTCTTCAGAATATGCAGAACCATCTTATCCTCTCTTTACTATCAATACCATAGCCCCTTTTCAAGCTATATCACTCTATATTATTACTAATCTTCCTTCAAATCTGACTATAACCAGTATTATCCAATCACTGAGGCCCTTCTCTGCCTTCTTCTGAGCCTATTTTCTACTATATGGTTTTATATAACCATATGTATAACACACCTCCAATCTTCCACAGCACAATCCAGACAGCTTGAGGCAAATTCTAGCCTTCTCTTCTATAATGCTTGGAGAGGAGTGGTCATTATTGATTGACTACAACTTTCATACTAGCTTTTTCAAGTGTCAGCAGACTGTTTTAGAGGACATAGGATAATTCTTCACATTCTAAAGAGTTTCAATGACCTGGACAGTATTTTTAGCCTTTCCAATACACTGTAACTACATAGTGTAGACTGTGTAGTACATATTAATAGGGGAAATGATAGGTAGATAACTACCAGAGGCTTTTGGAGGGTTAGGAAAGTGTTTGGTATGAATATAATTGATGATAGAGTGATTTAGAATCAGTGCAAATAAAAATCTGGTGGGTTAATTGTCCCAGTTTTGAGAAAGCAACAACTTAGCTAGCTTGATGGATAGAATGGGATTTCATAATAAAAGATGTGGTAATGTGGTAATTTTTGAGTATATTTATATCATGCTAGATTGTTTATACATTATATGACCCATTTCCAGCATAATATTTTATTGTAACATATGATTTCTGTATACTAGTAGATCAGCAACAAAACTGTTGTAATGACAAGAGTGGTTTAGAATGACAATAGCTCCATAGCCACTAATCTAAACCACATGACCCTGGGAGAGATTTTGTAGCCAAGAGTATATACTATATTTTATCTCACTATAGGGTGGTCTGATTCTCTCTTATGTTTGCAGTGTGGTATATGCACTGTATTGTATTCAAACATTGTAACAGTTTTGTTGCTCACTGTAATTAACTGCTTCCAGCACTTTTCTTAGTGGCTAAGGCCAATGATGATATATTGATAGATTGGGAGAGCTCAGTATAAGATAACATAAAGTCAAAGATGTAACCTGCATCCATGTCAGTTGTATCACATGCCATCTCCTAATCTGAAAGCTCACAGATCATATAGCACCCTTCTCAGACACTTGTAAACAGCACACATCAGTTCTCAAGCATGTATAAGCACAATAGAAGTCATCAGGAATACTACTTCTCAATGGCCACTGCTATTCTCTCAAGAGATCCACTCAAACATTGTTGTTGAGGGAAAGAACCTACCACAAGTGGTGTTCTTCTCATCCTGACCCATGTTACTCAGGCTTACATTTGTTGACAAGATACTACAATATAGTCAGTAGTAGGAACACACCCAAGGGTCACACACTCACTTTATATAGAGGTGTTGTGTGAGGCCCAGGGCTATATACATATTTGACTCTCCAATTGACAGAGTATCTGATGGTCTAATTATGTTTCTGGATAAGCAGGGTTTGTAACATAGAATTTGAATATTTACTGTGGGACAGTACAGTTGCAGAGCATGCTCAGTACTTCCCAATCTCTAATGCTCATAGCACTCAGGCTAGTGTGAAGCTGGGACTAGTTGAGGCCATTGATTTCAAGGAACAGATATGCTATCCATAGATTTATAGGGATACAAGAATTGGGGTTGAAGGAGTCTATTGAGGGATGAGGTGAGCCTAAGAATGTCTATGTATTATAGGCAACATGTACTAGCATGTCAAGGGAAATCCACTTCAGAAATAAAAGATGAGAATGTATGATAGACTACAAGAATGACCTATGTAAGTGCTGCCTGTGCTGGTACTAGATCCAGGATTATGTACATCTATTTAGTCTCTGTGAATGGTCAACTTGAATAATCTTAATTAGTACATGATGTATGCATCTTATCAGTGATTGATTATGTTCTTAATGCCCTTCATTTACAACCACACTATGACACTCTGAGCCCACAACAACCATTAATGTAGAATCTCAATAGAGCTTGTTTTGTCTCAAAACATTGTTGCTGACACTCAACTTGTACACCAAGTGATAGAGAACTTGTAGCATAATTTGCAGCATCACATCAACCAGAATTTCAATCAAGTGTGAGAAGAGTTGACTGGCCTGTGTGTGGAGCAAGTACTTTTCTCCTTGGTTATTGGTTCTAATTACAATACTAACCATAGACTCAACTTATATCCAGTGAGGCTGCAGAATGCTACAGTCTCATACCCCTGACCACTTGTCAAATACTTAGGATTTGTTGTCCAGTGCCACTGGTAAGTCTATGTATTATTCATGGAGTGTTACCCTAGCCTTTTCAGTCTATGAATACATACCTGTAGAGATGTCATCTTTTTTAAATCATGGAAAATCAAAGGTAGTATGCATTCAGCACTTCCGAGTCAATGCACTACATTAGCAGAACACCTGCAACTGGAACCTCTTTCTAACGGTTCAACAACGAAAGGACCAGATCATGTGACACCTAGACATTAGGAAAATCACTCAAGTATTTCTTGCTCATCACATCTGCCATGTCAAACACTTACTTTAAAGAAGTTGAAGACTTCTGTTATATGATATCACTAGAGATGAGTACCAGATGGAGGAAAGGTTGAGGAACTAGTAAAGACTTACTAGTAAGGACTAGAGGTTCTCAGGAGAAGAGAGTAGAGATGAAAGCCTGCCAGTGTATTAACTACTCTAAGGAAAGAGCAATACAAAGAAGCTCAGTCCTTATATACATAAAGAAGTAATTTAAAGCAGGTCTCTAAACTACTTATAAAGGAGAGTAAGTAAGCATCTTTAGGACATTTACAATCATAGATAAGAGGAACTAATGTATTGGATGATAAGGAATGCATGAGTCAGAATATGAAATATAAGTAAGTCTTATCTATGATGTCATAGTCTAGACTTATATTTGAAATATTTGAATAAGAAACAATCTAGACTATAATATTGGTCTAGATATGTCTCTATAATGACCCAAACAAATAATGTCAAATAGTAATGACTATTTCAAGTAATAGCATACACCAGATGTATGAAAGATGAAGTTTAAGTGAGAAACACCTATAGTTCAACATACCTGTTGCTTTTAGTCATGATTGAGGATGAGACAGCACTGTGGGGACAGTTACTTTAAAGTATGGACTTTAGACTTAATTGGTGAGACTTTTGAATAAGGAAGCTGGCTGACACTAACTTTGTGTGGAGTAGGATAGAAATAAATGAGAATATTCAGGAAAAAGTTTGTAATGGAAGGCAGGAGATGTATATTCAGTTCTCATCCAAGGGACTCTTTCAATAAGAATGTAGTTGAGGAATAACCCAACTTGAATCAAAAAGTGAACGGAGAACGGGGTGTGGGACTTACTTATCCGACACTTTTTTCGGCTATCTTGCTTCTGTCGGCTGTCGCTGTAACCATTGCTAATTTCGCTTACCAATACACTCCTGCCATTTTTGTCTCATAAAACCATGTGGCTTTTTGAACTCCGCTTTCACACGACACGCTGTCCGTTCAGTTGGGCAGTGCCACAGCCACATCCACATTAGCCTCAAGCTCAACACTTCAATCAATATACCTCTCCTTGACACTTCAATAGCTCCTCTCGAGCACAACTCAAAGACTCTGGGCAGTAAATACTATATCCTTTTTTTGGGTCCTCTGGTGTGATTTCATTTCATCTTCTCTGACCTGATCTTTACAGATCTCTTGAGTATATGATCTGATCCATCCCCTTCTCCTGGTGAGTTGCTATTTCTCACATCATATTCTCAAAGATAAATGGTCTTTTCACACTTCTGGTCTATTTCTATCATAAAGTCAAACATACTTGGAACTTTGCTGATTCTTGTATGTTTCATCACTTTTTCTTTATTCATTGACTGATAACAATGTAATATTTGGCACTTTCTGTGTGCATTTCAAGGATTCATCCCAATCCTTGCCTCTAATTGGTGAGTTTCATCAAATTTTCACATATATTGGTATTGATCTTGAACAGGTCCTCTATTTTGATGTGTGTTGTCACTCTTTCTCTGTTCATTGGCTCACAGTAACAGATATTTGGCATATTCTCTGTATCTAACCCATTCTTTGTCTCTACTTAGTGAGTTTCATCAATTCTTCACATGTATTGGTATTGATTTTGAAAAGGTTTTTTATTCTGGTATGTTTTTTCATTCATTCATTGTTCATTGGCTGACAATACTGTTATTTGGTATATTCTCTATGTGTAACTCTTTCTCTGTTTATTGGCTGACAATATCAATATATTTGTCATATTCTCTTTGTATAACTGAGTCAGTTTGTCCTGAAGTCCTTAGAACTTTGAACATTTAACATCTACTTCATATTTATATTACTCTCTTGCTTTTTGTACAATCACAATATAAAATATCTTGATACTACTGAATAAACTTGAAACTAGAATCTATACAACAAAAAATACTTGATTTCACAGATTGTAGATTTGTCTACATTTGAATTTTGATATCCTAAACAAAACTATATACTTATTCAAACTCAAATTTTACAAAAAATTTAACTTCATGAGGCAACGACTCGGGTGAAATGCCTAGTGTCTGTCTGATTCAAGGAACAAGAGACAAGAGTATTTACCAAGAATGCTGAAGAGAACCCGTCGACAAGAAGTTTACAGCTGAAGGTACGAACAGGGTGATATTTGTCCGAAAATGTACAAACTCGTGACTCCACAACGGAGCATCGCGCCTATGGAAGTGCTTTCGAGCCTTTCCGAACACCAACTTGCCTCCGCACACCAACGACGAACACTCGAATTCGTGAGCTGCCACCGTGACAAGCGTGCGCGCAGTTTTACATTGTCCTCTCCTACCTCTCAGCCCACTCCATCGACGCCATGTACCAACCTGTCACTTCCTGCAATCATCCTCCAGACGTATTCTGCTTCCACCAATAGCGTTACCCTCACGTCTCCCTCCTCCGTGCCCTTCTGCTGCCACGAAGACTTGTTAACATGTCCCGCACACAATTCGAGGGGGTCGTGGAGGTGCCAAACGCGCGGCTGCCTCAACGGAAGTGAATCGATTCAGACACGGAGGGCAATTTCTGGAGAAACGACGCGCAGAACGAGCGTTCCGACGAATGTGGCGATCACAAGGACGAAGAGGTGGACGCGTTGTCAAGAATGAGCGCAGTAGAGAAGAGATGATGCATCGAGGAACTCATCGGCATCCGGACTATAGTGGGCAAGAATTGCGGTTCCAAGCCAGGCTTGTGTCTACACGCACGCACGGGAGACGTTCCACCTGCACCCAAGGTAGTGCGAACACGGTGCGCAGTATGGAGAACTACAACACGGTGCTGTGGGAGGAGATGAATGCTATCGACGAGGACTCGAATATTACAATTGAGGATGCGATGACGGGACCCAGTCCGCACGCAAGATCAAATCTGGCGCATGCGCAGGCGGGACGAAAGACTCGTTTCAACTGGCCATCATACGAGAGAATGAAAGGGGCGAGTCACAAGGTGGTTCCAGCAATGACGAAGGACGTCCATCCAAGAGACAACGCGTATCGTGTGGAAGCGTCGCTCAGAATTCAGGAGATGAAGGCCAAACCATCCAGAGCAGCCAATCCAGGCTCATGGAGGATATGAACACCTAGAAACTCCACTGTTGGCTGAGGAAGACACTGCAACTATGGTGGCGAGGACGGCGCCCATAGACAATCGCATAACGCCGTCGAAAAAGTGTGGGGGAACCTCCATGATGGAAGAGAGGCGCGCATCAAGAAATTTCCTTGAAGCGCACTTCTTCAGTTGATAGGCGAAGGGAGATTAGCTTGGACACACCGAACCTGAGATCATCCTTGTTACCTTCCAGGGTCTTCTCTCGCAGGCGCTTACCGAAAGCGAATCCCACATCCGAGACTGCGAGGAACCCAGAGAATACACCCTCCGTCTTCCGTTTACGATCAATTCTCCGCAGCAGAGGCCCGATCCGTTGGCTTGGTCCACACCACGGATTCTTCGCCCGCACTCCCAGCGACTCTGGAGTTCAAGGGAATTGACCAAAACAGTGTGCTCGCCGAGACGATCACATTCGGAGAAGTGTTCACGCGTGGCGGGCCTGGCCTTCGTAGCCGACGATTCCGTTCCTCCCGGAGGAAGTCGATAGGAAGTAAGGTCGTGAAAGGAGACGCAGATCATAGTCCACGAACGTCGGGTCCTGCCAGCCAGAGCGACTGCAAAAGTGGAGCAGGATATTCGAATCGGTGACGACTATTCGAATGCGAAACGCGAGGACAAGGAGAACCAAGGAGCCACAACTTGGAATTCGAGGGCAGGAGGACTCCATACTGGCACTCTTTCGTCTGTGTTTTACAGCTTCCGCACGCTACGTTCCAGGGCGCATTCGACGAGTGCCAACGAATCCACTCGCAGCTTAGGAAACGATGTCGGTACGCAAGCAGGTATGAGAGCTGCGCCAGCCACTATCGGGAGCTGTGGTGGCCGATGGTCCTGCGGAACACATTGCGGAACTTCGCAGCAGAAGATTGATCGAGAAGCGTGGGAACGAGCTGCTTTTCTGGGGTCTGGACACCCGAAATTGTGAACGGAAGTACGAATGAACTGTAGTCATATATGATACATGATACGTGACGTCGTAATCATGCTACTGCTTACGCTTTGCCATTAACTTATGACACGACTACAACCCAAGTGATTCGAGGAAGAGTCGCCTTTTGTATACACCACGGCTCTTAGGCATTTTGAGTGTTGAGAAACCCTATGACACGCCCAATAGCGCGCAGATCACAGTCCGATCTGAATCTTCTCATCAGTACTTGACCAGTTGTGTCATCCAACCTCCGAGTCGGTAGGTCAGTATTTTGTAGAAGATTTCTAGTCATCGTCGCGATCGTCCCTAGGACTAGTTGTGAACTCATCCGTTTGTCGCTGTACTACATGCTATCTGTCCTTGATGGCTCGAACTGTGAGTTTCATAGCACCTAGCAACGATTGCATCATAATGAGGTGTAACAGAACTTTCCATTCCCTCTCAGGAGTACCGTTCCTCCAATCCAAGCCCCTTGACAAGCCCTCTCATTCCTAAAATGACCAAGCACTCCCTAGGCGCTCTACCTGCATACTGTCTTCGTCCACACGAGTGGCAGCAGCACGCGCGGCACGTTTAGCTAACCTGTCTGCAATGGTATTGTATGCTCGGTCAATGTGCCAGAATTTGACTCGGATTGAATGTCTGCGCTCATGTTCCTCAACAGATGCGTCTAGTTTGAGAAACAGGTCAAGATTCGATGGCCTTTGGCCGTTCGATTTCCGCAGACCATTTCTCTGACGATGGGAGTGCGACCAAGTCAGTATGAATATCATAACGAACGAGGCTTTGCGAGCACCAACCCTCCAATTAGGCAGCCATTCTGTCATACCCTTGACGACGTACTCAGAGTCCGTGGTGATGACGACGATGGCGGATGGACCATGTTCCCTTTTGCGCTTTCTGATATTATGCGGCTTCCCTTTGAATCCTTCACTGGGACGACCACAAAATTCTTCTAAACCTTGTATCGCAGCAAGAAGCTCCGCGCGCTGACTTGTCCTGTTCCCTTCAGGGTCGAACTTATCGTCCACGGGAATGGAAAACTGGGTGTCTTCCCCATCCGGGTCCTCTGCGTCCGGCCCAAATGCGATCCCAATTCCCGCGACCGCACCCGAGCGGCCATTATTTATGCATACACCGTCGGTGTAGACTACATGCTCGTAGTGACACACGTCTTTCAAGTGCATACAGCATCGAGCATGAAACCGACCGCAGGTTGTGGGGCACGCCACGACGAGCTCTTCTCCCTTAAACCTGCAGGTGACTACAGGACATGGGGTATATAAGCGACCGGAGTCCTCGTCGTGTTCACCGTCGGACATGAAGATGCAAATTAGGGTGAGCTGCACTGAGTTGGACTTGGAACTGGCGAGTTTTTTGGACGTGGCAACGTCGTTCAATTTGAATTATAATGATACTAGTGTCTGAGGATAGGGGCTATTGTTACGGTATTTCTAAATCGGCAAATCCCGAGTCAACCGTGTCTCATTGCAACGTTTCTTGTCATGTCTGCCACTGCGAATGGGTCGATAAAGATGACTTCCAGCGTAACCTTCGCACCACGTTCCTCCACCAGTGTGCCGCCCGCAACGCAAGCATTCGAACCATTAGCAAAGTCTGTACTGAGTCACCGACTGGTCTACAACATATTCGCCTATTCTGCTGCTTTCTCCCTTGCCTCCACTGTTTTCTTGGCCGGAGTAGATGAAGCAAGC
>JBBPMZ010000242.1:0-18468 GCA_038090575.1 Tylopilus cf. pernanus | reverse complement strand
GTGGAGTCGAGTGTCGACGCTGTTTATTCTCGTGCGTACTGTTGGAAACACTCTTAGCAACATACCCTTTAGCAATGCTGTTATAGGTCCGTTATTTCGGCTTGTTGAATTTAGTGTAAGCTTATGGTCATTGTAACTTATAAAGTAATACTAATCTCGAGCGTCTATCAGGTGTATTTCCCTCTGTAAGTTGGCTCACGAAGTATAGATCTGATCTAACACTGATCCCACTGAGAGATGGCAGCACATTTGTACCTGGCCCTAAACAGGTGTGTCCCGTCGGATATTAATCACCGATGAATGCGTTGACGGGAATCACCGTGTACTTAGATGTGTGTATTCGGCTTTGATTCCACTCACACTTACTATTAATCAACGTCTTATCAACAGTTGTGAGTGTCCACACAAAATCCCTCGCCTTTCATTCACAATACTTCAAGGTGGAATGATATACATTATTATGCAATGGTCAAATATTCTCTTCCTCGCTACCGCCGATCGTGAGTAGCCATATGGCTCAGATTAGAAAATATAAACCACGATGGGGATTACAGTCGTCATGATCCTTCGTGTGTGGGCAATGTACAACCGGTCATGGCCAATCCTCTGGATACTTCTTGTGTTATTTCTGATCGGGGCTGTCTTCGCCATCACATTTTTGGCGTTCGATAGTGATCCGAAGGATTCACTGTGTATGTGCAGACAGCTCTCATTGGACGCATACCATACTGACCAGTGTTCAGGGATCACCAGCCAAACTCTGGAATATTCATATTGCGCAATAACGGGGGTGGATTCTGACGAAATCGTATTGGAACAAATGGCATCCTCTGCACAAATCATCTTCGGTATAACGTTGTGCATGCTCACAATCATCCAGTTCGTCAGGCAATCGCTTGAGATGTTCCGCACCACGGGGCAGAGGCAAATTAACCAATACGTCAATTTACTCGTCAAAGAAGGGATTGCGTACTTCCTTGTGTATGTTTTTACTATCAGTTTAGTCAGATCTAATGGTCGCTTCTTTCTCGTAGCTTGCTATTGCGGAATGGTATCGCCCTGTGGGACATGGGAGGGAAGCCATCCACCGATTGGCGGTCCTGGTTGTTGAATTGTATGAGTTTCGTGCCGCCATGGACTCTGATCCCCCGATTCATCATGAGTATACGGGAACTTTACGAGCATGACGTTCAAGGCAGACAAGGGGGTGGAATCGACACTGGGTTTGGCTTATCGATACCATCTGACCGTGGTACTACTACCGGATCGCACATCATGTTCGCAAGTCGTATAGAAAACGAGGTGGCGGACAACACAGAGGCGGATGTGAGGCAGGTCGAGGGGTTTGAAGATATCCAGGAGGTACAAAGAAGGACTGAGGCAGATTCACCGGCGTAGGTGGTTCCACGCAGGTATGTCTCTGTAAGAGATCAACCGAATATATGGGTGCGCTGGAAAGAGTTTACCGATTGTTACCGACTAGTCATACTTGGACCTGGCCCAATATTTCGGGTCTTCGTGCGTACACTGACTTCTGTATTAAGTATCATGTACATACGTGTACTACATGTATCATAGCCTGTAGTGTTGCCGCTGAGGTGAGGTTACCTCAGTGAGGTTGAGGTGAGGTGAACCTCAGATGCCAAATTCAGCCAGTAAGGTTTACCTCACCTCGACCAGGTTCTACCTCACCTTGTCGACCTCCGTTCCTAAACCGACCCACTTCACATCTATAACGACATTGATAGCGATTAGATCGTGGATTGCTGTGTGGCCTGTGCAATTTGATCTCATGCCGGCGCTGCTGGCAACTTCAGTGGAGGTGGAGCCCGAGAATTACCAGAATGCGGGGTGTAATATGCAGTGAAGACGAGCTCATTGATTTCGACATTTTGATATATTGGTAGGTATGTTTTTCCACTATCTCGTGATCCGTCCACTCAATTTAATTACTACAGTCCCACAAACACGTTTTCCCACTCTTGTACAATATTGCGTTGGACGTCCTTCCTGCGCAAGCATCTGCTGTACCGTGTGAATGTGTTTTTTCGTCAGGGAAGGTGACCGACATCGAGGGACGAAGCAAACTCTCACCAGAGAGTTTTGAAAGACTTCAAGTCCTCAAGTTCTTGTTTCGGCGTGAACGATTCTCGTTTGAGGATCAGTGGTGTAAGACCAAAGAAGGAATGTTGACTGCAGAGCAGAGTTTGGATGCAATGGATAGTCCTTCTGGTGCACCATAGCTAGATACTCGTCTACAACACCTAATTTTACTCGCCACCGTAATCTACAATACCCTGCACCGTAATATCTCGAATCTATGCGATGTGAAAGGGTGCCATTTTGGGTATTTACCTCGGTCACCTTGGTGGCCGTGCTACCTCACCTTACCTCGGATTCCTGAGGTACAAGTTCGCTTGCACCTCACCTCACCTCACCTCACCTCACCTTTGCGGCAACACTAATCATAGGTCAGTGTCAACTTGAAATTCAGTTCGCACCCCGCTGTAAAACTCAAGTGTATGAAGCAAGCATCAATACTTAGCAATCTCATCTAGCTACATCCAGTGGGCCATCAAATCTCAGGTAGGTGAGTGGTATACACAGAACTGAGTTCAACTGACCATTGATAATATGAACACCGGACCCTTGAACCGTGACTGGAAGTCAAGAGTTCACGAATCCACATGGGTATGTCATTTTATGAAAAAATATTAGGAACCAACAACCAGTCTACAAATGCATTTTTAATGTCGGCACACAATACACCTCAAGCTTGAACCAGAGAAGAGAAAGAAAAGAAAAGAGAACATCTCGTCACGCAGTGAGGCTTTGCACCTTTTGTTGCGCTGTGTCCATCATCCTCTTTGCCCAATTCGTCGGTGAGCTCAATATCTCGCTCGCTTCCGACGCGTCTGGCGCCGCAATGGCGGAGGTCGTGGTCGGGCCCTGCGGTTGCTGAGACCCACTGTCGTTGTTGTTGTTCAACTGCCCTTCGATCTCCTTTTCGATTTCATGCTTGGCCACGCCTTCAACGATATCCACAGCCCCTTTGGTGGCTCCTTGACGTAGCTAAAGTACGACGCGTTGCACACAAACATCCCAAGGAGCATCAGCAAACGAGGGTGGATACACATGGCGAGAACGTGTCTTACCGTGCCCATGAATCCCCCATCTTCTTCCTTTTTCTCGTCGGTGTTGGACGACTTGCTAAAGAGGTTTGCCCAGAATCCCTTCCGCTTCTGTGTAGGCCGCGGAAAAAATGAGCGTGACGACTAAGCACTAGAGATCAAACGGAAGGAAAACACGACGTACTTTGGCGTTCTATCAAATTCAGGTCAGACACCCTCGAATGATACGCGACAAAGGTCAACTCACCGTAGCACTGGATGTGCCATTCACGTGTTGATTTTGAACCTCGGCCATTACAGTAAAATGTGGGTGTGGACGTAGGACAGTGTAAAATGGATGTGCAGAATGAGGACGCCGTCACTGAAATACGTCGCAGGGAGCGCGGGTCACTGGTAGTCAAGAGAAAGAGTCTCGGTTGAAGTTTAGCGCTGAGCACCTGGGATGGAGACGCATTTTGTATTCCCTGGCAAGTCCACGCCAAGGTTCGTTCCTGGAATAAAAGAAACGTCGGTTGTTGGGACTACACAATATAAGGTGCCTTTTACCTCACGTCGTGAAGCAGAATGACATCCGACATATTAGGCAATGCAGACGACAACGCTATCCTGAGGACGACGCTACTGATCTATGTAGCATGTTACTACGCGTAGCACATCTTGAGCATTGCGTGAGACAGCTTCGAATCTCAGAATCGCATCAAAAAGTGCTTACGGTAGTGAGAAGAGAGTCGTATGTCTGTCCGTAGCTACGTTCACCGACGGTTATTCACTGGATGACCGGGGGAATATTTTGACTCGAAAGCATGGATAAAGTGTGTACGATCACGGTTCCTGACGGTAAAATGAATCCACTTCACGGACCCTTGGAAACCCTACGGTGTCGGTGCGCACTTGCAGGGTTGTCACGGTAAGTGTTTGCTGGTACCAAGGGCAAAAGAAACACGAAGGCACCCACAATGAAACACTAAAAGCGAACAGGGACAGACCTACATCCGTCTAGAATTGATGGTTGGTCCATGCACGATCCCCGAAAAGGGATCCAAAATGAATTGTATCTGCGCATGACGTGGTGAGGAAAGACGTGGGAAGATGCGCTTGAGTTTGATCCGACTCGGATAGCCGTGTTCGAGAGCCGAGTCACGTATGCGTATTAGCGTTAGATTTGGTTAACCGTCCGTAGCCTACCGGCTCCGATAAATGGATAGGATCGGGACAGAGAGCACAAGTGGAATTTGCACGTGTGCTAACGCACGGTCTACGATATTTACAGGAGCAGACTCGTCCGAATGATATGCTGGGAATCAGAATCGGAGTCCAGCAGGGAGATGACATCTCGGCAATCCGAGGTTCCAAGGAGCGCCGGAAAACATTGTGGCGAAAATTTTCAGGTCTTCTTATAGCGACGAGTAACACAACTCCAAAGGTTACTCGCCTCATGATTTGTTTATTGCTGCTTTGCGAACGACTCTCTGGAAAAAAAAAGAGTGCTCATAGGTAAATGCCTAGCGACACTGGCGTGGAATGCGCTCATGGACAGACCGAACTGTCGTGGATTCAAACTCAGACATTTGGTTTCTTGTCTTCTTTCTGCCGAGTTTCACACGATGCAGGACCCCATAGAATGGCTCATCACTCCAAGAACGCGTAGTCCGCGTAGGAGCGAAAAATGTCTGCAGTGTGGGGACGTGCAACAATGATGGAAATTACAAGATGCTCAGAGTCTACGACGTGCGGCACAGCCGGACATGGGAGAGTTGGGAGCAGATGCACGGACCGGGGGTCTGACGGAGGAAGTATAAGCGAGCACTGCCACAAAGGACTAGAACACGCGATAGAAGACGGCTCAACCAACGGGCCTTTTTGGCTTGACTACCCAACTCTTCACGCTCGTTGCTTGCGTTCTCCACTCTTTACCTCCCCTCCCCATGCTCTCCCCCTCTCCCTGGCTCGCTCTGGGCTTGGCGACCGCCGTCGCTGCCCAGAAGAGCGGCTCGTTCGTTCAGGCAGGTAATACCCAAGTCAGCGCGATGATGGTCGGTCTCTGCCTTTGATCCTCCTTTTCCCGTTGAACATCTAATCGCCTCCTAGATGTTCCTCGGAAATACAGAAAAGGTCTATATTTTAGACAAGGCAGAAGGCAACGCCGCTCAAATCAATGACCACCCCGCCTGGGGTGCCGTGTGGTCCGCTATCTTTCATTTTCCTTCGCTTAGCGTCACTCATAATCTTCAAGGGACGTCACTACCCATCAAACCCAGCTCATGGACGTTCTAACAAACACCTTCTGTGCTTCTGGAATGCATCTTCCCAATGGTTCTTATGTCACCTTTGGTGGCAACGGTGCAATTGGTCCTGGCGGAAACATTGGCTCCGTGAAAAATAATGCGGGATCAGGCGCGTATGATGCTACCTACCAAGATTACGACGGCACCAAAGCAATCCGCATACTCAACCCTTGTACCGACGCCGACGATTTCGCCTCCTCCCAGTGCCAGTGGTTCGATAATGCGACACTTCTTTCCATGCAAAAGCAGAGATGGTATTCCGCAGCTGAGGCACTTGCCGATGGAACTGTTGCCATTATAGGCGGTTTTGTCAATGGTGGTTACATTAACCGCAACACCCCCAATACCGATCCTGCATATGAGGGTGGTGCTGCCGAACCTACTTACGAGTTTTACCCTTCGAGGGGTAATGCCACTGTCATGCAGTTTATGATAACCACCTCGGGCCTCAACTCTTATGCCCATACATACCTGATGCCTTCAGGAAAGATGTTCATCCAAGCGAATTTATCCACTAGTATGCCATCCTTCCATCATTTTCCTCCCTCCTTTTTTAACCTGTATGCTTCAGTCCTTTGGGACCCTGATACCAACACCGAAACTCCACTACCGAACATGCCCGGGAATGTCGCACGTGTATATCCAGCCTCTGGTGCGGTTGCCATGCTACCTTTGACTCCTGCCAACAACTGGACACCAACTATCCTTTTCTGCGGTGGTTCCGATATGCCCGACGAGTACTGGGGCAATTACACATGCCCCAATTTCAACACTTGGACTTACCCCGCTTCCCCAGACTGCCAACGAATTACTCCTGAGCCTCAAGACGGCTCGTCCCCTGTCTATGTACAAGATGATGACATGTTCCAGGGCCGTACTATGGGTCAGTTCATCATCCTTCCCGACGGTACTCTGCTGGTAGTCAACGGAGGTCTCAACGGGACCGCCGGATATGCTACTGCAACCGGTCAGACACCCTCTTATGCCCTTATGCCATACGGCATGTCCTTGGCATCTGGCCCTGTTGAAACACCTGCGATTTACAACCCTAACCTACCAAGTGGCAGCCGCTGGTCGAATGCTGGTCTTGGATCATCCACTATCCCACGTTTGTACCATTCTAGCGCAATGCTTCTCCCTGATGCATCCGTCCTCATCGCTGGCTCCAATCCAAACGTCGACGTCAACACTTCCACTATCTTCCCCACTACATACCAAGCCGAGATCTTCTACCCACCTTACTTCAGCGCTTCTGTTCGTCCCAAACCTACGGGCATGCCCACTCAGCTGACTTATGGCGGCTCATACTTCAACATCACTGTTCCTTCTACCTCATACTCCGGCCAGTCGAATGCTGCTGCTGCTAATACCACAGTCGTCCTCACTCGTGGCGGCTTCACTACCCATGCCATGAATATGGGTCAGCGTTTCCTCCAACTTAATAATACCTACACAGTCAACAGCGATGGCTCGTATATCCTGCACGTTTCTCAGGTCCCTCCCAACGCGAACTTGCTCACTCCCGGTCCTTGTCTCATGTTTGTCGTTGTCAACGGAATCCCTAGTAATGGTACCATGGTGATCGTCGGTTCCGGTCAAATCGAGACGCAACAACTCAATTCCGTCAGTGACCTCCCACCGAGCGCTCAAGATGCTGCTGCACAAGGTAGCGGGCAGAGCAGCCAGACCAGCAGCGGCTCCTCCTCGAAGACTGGTTCCATCATCGGTGCTGTAGTGGGTGTAGTTGCTGCAATTGGGATTCTCGGTGCGCTCTTTGGTGTTTATACTGCCCGCCGACGGCGCGCCGCAAGTCGTCAACACCCATCGGCTTCGTATGCCATGGGGGCGACACGTGCCGGATTTGGTGCGAGCGGCGCTGCCTCCTTGAGCAGACATAATGATGATGTGCGGAATTCTAACTCGAGCGCGTTTGTGCCGCTGCAGCAGGATAACCCGAGTATGGCGTGGAACGCAAGCACCGCTAGCCTACAATCTCCTTATAGAGACAACTATGAGGGGCAACCCCATTACGATCCTTATAATTCAGACGCAATTGGAAGAAATAGCTCAGGGCAGCGCCTGTAAAACAGAATCGGATGGACTCGTTTTTTGTTTTGTTCGTGTTGGCAATCTTGCGTGTTCCCTCTTTTCCGCCAGGTTCTTGAGATTTTGCTCGGAGGATTCGCATGCGGACGCTCTTTTTTAGTATGTTTTTAGTACCTTTTCTGTTCAGATGGAGACGATACCTTATTGACTATGGACGTTTCTACTACTGCTGCTGTCGACGCCATGCCTACACATACATACTGTGATCTCACTCTCTACTTATCCTTGACTATACCTTGGGTTTGTTGTTGATAAGCGAATACGATGTCTCTTCTCTCTGAATCGCTCGCAATGTACCCTCAGAGTCGGCCATACTTCTCAAATAAATTCAGACTGTCCATGGTTGCTCCTGGGCCATACCAATTGACGTGATTACCCAATGCACAAATCCCATGCCTTCAGACTTCTCTCTGCTTCCAGCGCCGATCGTCATGTCTAAGCCAAGTCCATTCGTTATTCTCACTAGCTCCTTGATATTGTACACGATATGAAATACATGACGAACTTCTAAGTGGCCTATGATAACCTCGACTTCAGGTTTTCCCTGGGGCTTCATTCGAGCTAGAAAGAAAATAATCAATGCGATATCGATCACAGCGCATGATATGAACCTACCCGGTACCTGTGTTTTTCCATCATCTCCCAGTCAATTCCAGACAACCAGGGATGCTCCTTCACTGATATCGTGCAACCAAGTCGTTCCTTTGGGTCCGCCTGCAAAAGCTCCTCTACGAACGACTCGAGCACCTTGCCGACGAACACGTCCTCCGGCCAGTCATATTCCCCCCTAATGATGCAATCCTGGGTTTCCTCTACGGTGTCTTCGTAGAAAGGCTGCCACAATAAGTGTAAGCAGACGACGACGACATTGGGAAGAATACGCACCAGAACCTTTGTGAGCATCTCGTAGAGAACGACCCCACTCGCCCACCAATCCACTTCGTACCCAAAATGGGCCTTGGGATCGGACGCCCAGTGCTTCTCGGGGGGGATATAACAGACTGTCCCCCGGCGTCCAGCACGCTCGAGGTATGAGTCCTCGATAGCCACCACCTCCCCAAAATCTGCAAGACAGAGATATCCGTCTGGCCTTATGAGGATGTTTTGTGGCTTAATATCGTTGTGCACGACGTGATGATCGTGCAAGAACTCCAATCCGCATGTGATGTTGCAGTAATAGAACCGAGCTAGCGTCGAATCGATAGGTTCTTTCCGACGGATACGCTCGTCCAGTGTTCCAGGCATATATTCGAGTACGAGATGGAGCTCCTGGGGGTCTTGGAAGACGTCGATTGCGGAACAAGTCCAAGGACTCCAGGGCAGATCGTAGAACGCTTTCCGCTCTAAAATGGCCGTCCTCGAGGCTGACCCATACTCTTTTCGATCCTACGTTGACGGACATGTCAGACGACGTGTGTCTCAACGACAAGATATACGCACCTTCATTTTCTCCTTGTTGTATGATTTGACGACGAACGTCGTACTCCGTGTACGTGGTTTGGACGACCCGGACTCCGAGGTGTTGGGGACGCCCAAGTTTTTCGTGACACGGACAGTGGATACCTTTGCAAATTCGCCCTTGTCTACAAAAATGGTAAGTAGGCGGTAGTGCTGGATGTCACGAATGCTCTAACGCACAGATTACATTTGGCTCCTTGAAATCCTCAAGTTCAAGACGTGGAACCGGCCGAACCGGCGATTTTGCACGGCGCGTGGGTAGCCGTGGCGGCAGCGACTAGAGAAAAGAACTGTGAGATGCTGCAACTGTGTGACGCGATGGAACGTACATTTGATGGACGGGCGGATGGCTGACTGTCTTGCTCATCTGCAGTTCCTCTTTTGGTTGCGTGACGAGACTTGGTGGCTTTTCTCAGGGCACGGAGTTTCATTGCCGGTGTCGGCTTCACTTCTCTCACTCGCGGCCTCCACTCAACATCCTTGGCACTAGGGTACCTTGGATCGGATTTGGTGAGCAGCATGATAGTTGAGTATGGGAGAAGGGGTAGGTGTGAAGATACTTGGGAGGCCCGTAAATTGGAGAAGGACATCGCTCGTCCCTTTTATTTTATGGGCCCCCTGCTACCGTCCACCACTTACCAGTTCTGGGGCCTATTGTTTGACAGATTACTGTGGAACGTCGCTTTGAATCCCTTGACGGTGGACTTGTGGACCCACTGGCAGCAATTGATTACCTGAGATTCCACATCATTGTCTCATCGCGACCGATCGATCCCGCCGGGAGAGCGCTTTGATCTCTTCCCGGAGACACACAGCTTGCTATTGATGTCACTATCATGGCCCGCGTAAATCTTGCCCACAATGCTATCTTTCCAAAGGGAGGTTGACCATTCTTCTCTCATGCTTATACTCATCCACTTGGAATGACATCTATTGATACAATCCACTGAATTGCAATGCAGGCCCGAAGCATCAGGGGACACTGCGAGTTCCAATGCCACATATGGGCTGAGCTCAAGTGCCGCGACGACCGGCCTGTGCTCTCGCACATGCGCCTCATCAGCATGCCGAGTCGATGGGTGCTCATGGATCTCGGCGAGATACGCCGGATTTGCAGTGGCCGGCGCGCGCAGACAATCAAACCCCTCGTACTGGGAGATTGCGGTAGCAAAGATCAAGAGTAAGGAACACAAGTGGCTAAAGGCGAGGGAGGGGCTGATGTTGGGACTGGATGGAGAGGTCGTGTGTTGGGCGCGATGATGCGCGCACGTGTTCTCGTACGCGCTTTCATTGAGCTGTTATAAGTCATAGGCTAACGGGCTTTCCTGTGCTAGGGTCGTCCTTTCCTTGGCTATCATGCTCACATCGTCGCGTCACGCATGTACCGTCTTCGGTTAGGTTCGATCTCGTATTCTACTTGCTTTTTTGAGCCGTCTTGTATTCAGCGCCGAGACAAACGTCTCAGCGGAATGGTCGATCTTTTTTACCCACCGTTAAATCGACAACGTCTTTCTTTGGAACCTTGCTGCGAATGGCGTGCCCATACCAAAACGATTCTTCGGCGTCAGTCCCCCGTCAGTCAGGATAGCCTGACTTTTTTAAAATTTTATTTCGGGTGTGGAATGTTTTGGTCATCCAGACGTGCATCCGACCACATATCTTGACGCACCCATCAGATGACGCTTGATGACAGCCCCTTTTTAGTATGTTTTCAGTACTTGTTCTGTGCTGATCTTATTGATCATGGACGTTTCTACTGCTGCTGTCGATGCTATGCCTACACATACGTACTGTAGTCTCACTCCTTACTTGTCCGAGCCTTTGACTAATCTTGGACTTGTTGCTAAACGCGGTGCCCCCTTCTCTAAATTGCTCGCAACCTATTTTCAGACAGCCTGACAACAAGTGGCACATTGAGCATGCTTGATAAATTCAGACTGGCCCGGTCGTCCAAAATTGCATCCAGACCGAACTGACTTCCTCGTGTTCTACCCATAGCACAGTTAGAAAATTCACGATTTCCGGCACCCTCGTCATGTGTAGTTCATTAGTCTCACTAAATTGAGTGCTGTGTTATGATACTCCTTCGATATTGCACATCATACATAATGACGTGATCAACCGAGCCGCGCTACAATATCCACGACTGAGCCTCGTACAGAGCTTCAGGTTCTTCTATGGTTCATTCAAGCTGGAAAGAAAAGAATCAACGGGATATCAATCACAGCGCGTAAGATCGACGTACCCGGTACCTGCGTTTCTCCATCATCTCCCAGTCAATCTCAAACAGCCAGGGATGCTCCTTCACTGATATCGTGCCACCAAGCCGTTCATCCGGGTTCACCTTCAGAAGCTCCGACACGAACGATTCCAGCACCTTGCCGACGAGTACGTCCTCCGGCCAGTCATATGTCCCCCTAATGATGGACTCCTGGGTTCCACGATCGCTTTCATCATAGAAAGGCTACGACAATAGATATGAGCAGACGACAACGACGTTTGGAAGAACACGCACCAAAACCTTCGTCAGCATTTCATACAGTACGATTCCACTCGCCCACCAATCAACTTCGTAACCAAAGTGCGTCCTAGGGTCTGCCGCCCAGTGTTTCTCAGGAGGGATATAGAAGAGTGTGCCGCGACGTCCAGCGCGTTCCAGGTATGAGTCTTCGATGGGTATTGCTTCTCCGAAATCGGCGAGACAAAGATACCCATCGGGCTTGACGAGAATGTTCTGCGGCTTGATATCATGGTGTACAATGTGGTGGTCGTGCAAGAATTCCAGCGCACACACGAGATTGGAATAATAAAACCGAGCCAGAGTCGAATCGATCGGCTCTCTCCGGCGGATCCGTTGGTCCAGTGTTCCGGGCATATGTTCGAACATAAGATGAAGGTCGTAGATATCTTCGAAGGCGTCAATAACCGAGCATATCCAAGGGCTCCACGGAAGGTCATAAAGAGCCTTGCGTTCTAGGATGGCCGTTCTCGAGGCTGACGAAAATTCCTCTTTGTTCTACATCGAAATATATGTCAGACGAGTTGTGTCTCAACAACGAGACATACGCACCTTCAGTTTATCCTTGTCATACGACTTGATAACGAACGATGTACTTCGGGCTCGTGTTTTGGATGACCCGAGTTTGGAGCCGGGAACGCTCAGGTTCCTGGTAACGCGTACCACGCCCACCCTTACAAAGTCACCTTGGTCTGCGAAAACAGTAAGTGGTAGTGCTAGATGTCATGAATGCTCTAACGTACAGATTAGATTTGGCTCCTTGAAGTCATCGAGTTCAAGACGTGGAACCGGCCGAACCGGCGATTTCGCACGGCGCGTGGGCAGGCGTGACAGTAACGACTAGAACGAAGGGTTGTGAGATGCCACAACTGTGCACCGGGATGAAACGTACGTTTGATGGACCAGCGGGTGGCTGATCGCCTTGCACATTTGCAGTGGCTGCGCGACGAGACTTGGTGGCTTTTCTCAGGGCACGGAGTTTCATTGCCGGCGTCGGCTTCACTTCTCTTACTCGTGGCCTCCATTCAACATCCTTGGCACTAGGATACCTTGGATCGGACTTGGTGAGCTGCATGATAGCTGAGTATGGAAGAAGGGGTAACCGGGAAGATGATAGGGAGGTCCGTGAACTGGAGAGGGACGTCGTTCGTCCCTTGTATTTTATCGGCCTCCTACTACCGTCCACCACTTACCAGTTCTAGAACCTATTGTTCGACAGATTACGGTGGAACATCGCTCTGAATCCTTTGACGACGAACTTGTGGACCAACTGATAGTAATTGATTACTTGAAGTTCCACGTCATTGTCTCATCGCGACCGATCGGTCCCGCTGGGAGTGCGCTTTGGTTTCTTCCCGGAGACGTACAATTCGCTATTAATATTACTGTCATGGTCCGCATAGGTGTCGCCCATAATGCTATCTTTCAGAAGGGAGGTCGACTGTTATCTTCTCTCATGCTTATACTCGTCCGCTGGGAACGACATCTATTGATACAATCCACTGGATCACAATGCAGGTCTGAAGCATCAGATGACGCTGACGCGTCCTGACAGAGCGCGAAACATGCGGGTGAAAGACAGGAACCAACATTGGGCAACCAAATCATGCTCGTCCACAATCTTGGTTATCGAAGATCAGTGGAACATGTGCGATGGACGGCACGGCTTACGGGCTATGTAGATCTGAAAATGAAAAGTACACTGGGTCTCGATTATAGTCATCATGATCCTTCACGTGTGGGCGATTTACAACCAATCAAGCTTCAAGCTTCAAGGCTAATCATTGGGATGCTTCTTGTCCTATTTTTATCGAGGTTGTTTTCACCGTCACAGATTTAACCTTCAGGAGTGTCCCGAAGAATCCGACGCGCATGTGCAAACAACTTTGATTGATCGAACATATTGCAAACCAGCCTATGCTCAGCAGTCGTCAAGCAGGGCATTGTCTACTTCCTTACGCACGTTTCTACCCTCGGCCCCATTTATTGTCGACACCAGAATTTGCATTAGATCGAGTTGACGGTGGCCTCATTCCTATAGCTTGCTACGCCGTGCAATATGTCATCTCTATGTTGTACAACTGGGGAGAGATTCCATTCAACAACGAGCTGTCTTCACTAGTGGGTCGGGTGATTTACGTGCCCGCGTTCGCTCTCGTCCCTTGATTCGTCATAAGCATACGGGAGCTGCCTGAACATGACATTCAAGACAGGCCAGGAACCAGTAGGAAGTGGGATCGACACTGGGTTTGGCTTTATCGATGCCATCCAACCGCAGCGCTGCAGGAGCACACATTATATTCGCAAGTCGTACAGAAAACGAGGCGGCAGAGGCAGATGTAAAACAATGATGTTCAGGAGGTACAAAGAGGGATTGAAGCTGCTTCAGTTATGTAAATGGACTCAAGCAAGGAGTATGTCTGTAAAGAGTTTGCCATCCACATGAACACCAGGAAAAATGCATCGAACCCTGTGGATGATGGCCCGGGCCGTCCCCGTAACCACAACTTGAACGAATGTATGTCAACAAGACTCTGCCAGTGAGTAGCTTTTTGGCCATTGGGTCAGCAACAAATTCAGTTCTCTGTAAACTTGAAGTGCAGTTAGACAATTACCTCACTTTACTAGTAAAATGTGTACTATTGCGTTTCAAGCTTCAAGACCTTCGGGTCAATTGCCACCGAATTCAGGTTGGAGCAAACGTGCAAGTTACGGCATGGTTCGGAGCTTTCATCGCCGTGGCTTAGGTAAGAGATGGTGAAAGTTCCGCTTTGACTCGGAAGCCTGAGGCTGCGATCATTAAGTTCCTGGCCAGACATCAATAATGGTTTTACAGTGGTTAAACATTCTGAAAGACCCGGGAGTGACCGATATGTCGCACCTTGGCTGCTTCTCTTGTGGTGGCTTCGCGACCCAACGTCACTTGGTTCTTGAAGCTGCTCCGAGTCATCCTGTGGTGTTGCAACTTGCCAATGAAGAGGTCACTGAGATTCCCCAACAAGTTTAAGCGTCTTTCCGAGATCAGATTCTCCCAACGGCCAGAGCGACCCATCGCGCGGTATCCAACCTGAAACGATGGTTAAAAGAAAATCATTGTTCTGCGGATACGAAAAGACATGGTGAGTCCGGATCTCCGTCATAGATTCCTGCGCAGTTCATGAACTCTGAAACAATATCGCGAAGGAACACTGATGGTCTCTGCGCGTTCCTGTTGCAAGAACGTGTCACAGGGCAATCGTTGAAGCCTAAATCGCCCAAATATAAAAAGAAGTGCAAACCCGTTGAGGTAGCACATTCCATTTCTTCCCCATGAAGCTCACAGCGTTCCTCCTTGCATTTTCACTATATATCACCTCTAATGCGCAGGGTGATGCATCGAGTGTCACTGCGATTGGGCCGGTCGGCCAGCTCCATATCGCAAATAATTATGTTGCGCCAGATGGCTATAATCGATCGTGGGTTGGCGACGACTGCCACTATAGAACGTACTTACATTAGTCTTATAGGGCGACTCTTGTGAACGGCATTTTCCCGGCACCACTGATCCGTGCCCACAAGGTGAGGATTACGACGCCATTACAGTAGCATAATTGAAATCCCTTAGTAGGGCGATGAATTTATTATCCAAGTTTTCAACAATCTCACGGACGTTACCATGCCTCTGGAGACAAGTGTAGTGAGTAATCGAGTATCCAATTGTGCGAGTCATGTATTCATGCGCCTTCAAAAAGCACTGGCACGGGCTGTTCCAGCACAACTCGAACTGGGCAGACGGTGTCTCATACATTACCCAGTGTCCGCTTCGCCAGCAACAATCATTCGAGTACCGATTCCAACCCACTAATCAGACTGGGACGTACTGGTACCATTCGCATTACTCAACTCAGTATTGTGATGGTCTTCGAGGGCCACTGGTTATATATGATCTAGATGACCCTCTTGCAGGCCTATACGATGTTGATGATGGTTGGTTTCTATCGATCTTCTCGTCGCTTGTTCTCTCACTCTCAACAGAATCTACGATTATTACACTCGCAGATTGGTAAGTTGTCTCGTTTTCAACAAACATTTGTTTCCGACCTAGCTTCAGGTACCATACACCTTCTATTCAACTCGGAGAATCGTTCCAGGGGGTAGAGCAGAACTCTACCCTAATCAATGGTCGTGGTCGTTACGCTGATGGTCCATCGAGCCCACTCTCAGTCTTCAATGTCACATCAGGACTGCGATATCGTTTCCGTGTCGTGTCGTTGTCTTGCAGTCCCTCATTTAACTTTACGATTGATGGTCATCGGATGATGATCATTGAAGTGGATGGCAATGAGGTGGTTCCAGTAGAAGTTGACTCCATATACATCCATGCCGGTCAACGCTACTCCATGGTCGTTACAGCAAACCAGGTCGTTGGCAATTACTGGATTCGTGCTTTGAGCAGCTTTCACGACGCCACGTACGATGGCGGTCAAAATATGGCGATCCTACGATACGAAGGAGCAGCAAGTGGAGATCCCACATCAACACCTACTTACGAACTTGCGTTCGATGAGGGCAGCTTCCACCCGTTGGTCAATCCAGGGGCTCCAGGGGTTCCTGAGATTGGAAAAGCCGATGTGAATCTTCAGCTCTCTGTTGGAACAAACTCGGGCTATTTCACCATTAACAATGTGTCCTTCACCAACCCTGCTGTTCCGCTCCTTCTCCAGATTTTAAGTGGAGCAAGGGATGCTTCGCAACTGCTACCTAATGGCAGTGTCTATGTCCTTCCTTCAAACAAGGTGATCGAAATAAACTTCCCATACCCTACCGCAGCTAGAGGTAGTCCTGTAAGTGGTACTACATTTCGTGAGGAATAATTAGAGGCTGACATTGCTTAGCACCCTGTCCATCTTCACGGCGTACGTGACTGATCGACTTCTCCTTCCTCCACTGACAGGTCATCCCGCAGCACTCATTTGACGTCGTGAGGATCGCGGGTAGCAACACGACGAACTTTGTGAATCCTGTCCGGCGTGATGTCGTTTCCATAGGCAATAGTTCCACAGACAACGTGACGATCCGTTTCAAAACTGATAATCCTGGACCTTGGTTCCTTCACTGGTGGGTAAACATCTAGAGAAAGCTCGAACATCCATTAATTTCGTATGTTTCGGTGGCAACTAGCCACATTGATTGGCACCTTCACCAGTATGTCAAGTCTGCACGCCCGACCGGTGATGCCTTGGATCTGGACTTAATCTAGTTTCACTTAGCGGATTTGCCGTCGTCATGGCAGAAGCACCGGACCTCATAGCCACGGAAGAATCTGCAGCCGCTCCAGGCAAGCTTTTTGATCGTTCTGTGTTTGCAAGATCTTCAAAAAAACTGATTACTTCTCACACAGCGGCGTGGTACCAATTGTGCCAAGACTGAAGACAAGCACACCAAGGACATGGGGGTATTTAACTAATATGTATTTTGTAGTTCGGTCCTGATTTTTCCTCGTTTGCAGCGCCCTCGGAATCTGTAATTATGTTCCTTATCCCAGTGAACTCAAGCCTGAGGTTTATGTATGTAGAGACAATGCAAAGACGCTGTAGCCCAACCATGCTGGGTTTCACAAGCCGTTTTTTTGACTCTTCACCTACTGGGATGACTTATGGGCAGAGTGATGCAGGTCATGTCCACTAGGTGTTGCCTATGGCTATAGGAGGACACGAATCACGATGTCGCGCGCGTGTATTCGAAGAGGCACATGGAATAAGTTCAACTCACGGAGGGAACTCTATGAACAGCCCTACTCTTAGGTCTTGGAAGCGTCTTTCGTTGTCTTTAAGTGCGCGTCTCCGACTATGATGGGAGAACTGCTATTCAAGAGTTGTAACAACTTACTAACAAGTCCCAAGCCATCATATAACTTATAAGTACTGGGTTCAATCGCGAGATCTGATTCGCCTTGAATCAAACCAACCCGTTGCCTTGTTACTGCCCTCACCAGTACGTAAGATGTAGAAGCACACTGTCGCGTTACATACGTAAGTCAACGGTCCATCGTGCCAGTGGAGCAAACTAAGTGCTAAGCGACTCTTCCGAAACTAAGCCGATCAACTATATTTTATAAGGCCAGTGCAGGTATTTACGTGAAGTAAATTTTTAACGGTTGGACTATCACTGGTAGTGTTGAGCATGTTGCGGACTAGCTCATTCTTACTTATTCTCTTCACTGTCTTCTGCCGCGTGACAGCGGGCCCTCTGCGTGCTCGTGTCTCACCGACGGTCGTGCTTGACACTGCAATCGTGACAGGTACCACATCCACTTCGTTGACAGGAACTGTCAACAAGTTTTTGGGTATTCCATTTGCCCAGCCTCCGTATGTCAACTTAAACCCTTTCGTGTTTTGTAACTCCTTGACTTCGCCTCTCGAAACAGGACAGGAGATCTACGATTTCGTCTCCCGCAACCACTGCCGCCATATAATGCCAGCTTCTCCGCAACGCAGTATGGTGATGCATGTCCTCAGCTACCAATGAATATTCCATTGATCACGGGGCTGCCTGCCGAGGCCGTGAATAATCTGACCAATAAAATTTACGACGTTGGTATCAGTTCTTCAGAAGACTGTAGGTGGAAAATCCAGCTTTCTGCCAGTGTCTATCCCGAAACTGACGTGGAATCGACGAACAGGCCTCACAGTGAATGTAGTGGCACCCACCAGTGCTACCCCCGCCTCGAAGTTGCCTGTCGTTGTAGTAAGTAACCATTACAATTCGTTCCTTGGCTTTGACGTTCTTACAAAATCTCTTAAACAGTGGCTGATACCAAGTGGATGGGTGACGGGGGGGACAAGTAGGTGTGTATTGCTAAGGCATTTCTTACGACACAACTATGTTTCTGACTAGTGTCCGTGATTGCAGTTGGGATGGCAGCGCTGTTGTGGAGAAAGGGAGCTCGCTCGGGATACCCGTTATATATGTCAGCATGAACTATCGGTGA
>JBBPMZ010000241.1:0-18470 GCA_038090575.1 Tylopilus cf. pernanus | reverse complement strand
TGACGGAACCCCAATACACAAATCTTGTGTTTTATTCCCGTTGCCATGTGAGTCCAAACTCTTCGATATGCCCAAAGTCTAAATTGTTGCACAGATCTGTGATAAGCCGGCGCCGGGTGTCCTATGGGACCTCCACCGTAGATACTGTCCGGCCTGTAAAGTTCAAGGGTATGATTGTTTCGGCCCCTGAAACCCGAGGAGCTGACCTGAAGTTCACATCCAAAGGCTTTCTTATCTCTCCTCCTGTGATTGGCGCGTCCGGCACGTTCTTCCCCGTGATAAGGTCACAGTGGGTAGAGATGGTATGTGGCGTTCCTGTAAGCATTATCACCCCTTTGACTGTTTTCTAGGAGGATTGCATGTCGACAAAGACCAAATTGACTTATTCATGGTGAAATATCAATCATCGACCGATAAGGAACAAAGTCACTCAGTTATTCTGTTCAAGAATGACATGATATCAATTAGACTAGACCTCGCATATGATTAGGTATAACTTCATCTTTTCTTCCATAAACTGATAGCATGCGCATGGCTGCGCGGATTGGCGCCGAGGGCACAGACGAGTGAAAAGATTCGACTTGGAAACGCTTCGGAAGGAGCGACAAGAAAGGTTGGCCCCGAAATTGAGCATTTCGGTTGCACCACGCTCCAGGATTCTTACAAACGTGCCTTCAAGCAGCACGCGCGACTTACGGGGACTTACCCTTGAACTAAACTAGGCCTTTTTAGGATGGGAACAAATACGACCCAAGTGGGTCGATATCATGCCTCACGCACTCGGCGCGCTCCTCCGCACTGTCAGAACAGGCACTGATCAACCTTGTCCCCACGTCCCCAAGTCGCTTGGCACGTGTCTCATAATAGTATGCCTTGCTAACGGGGTTGAGGCGTTGGCCAGCCAAGACAAGGAACACAAGGGGCGGCGCGAGTTCTTGCAAGTTAGTATTGTCAGTCTTGTGGATCGAGGTGTCGCTGGGCGTGTCAGCGTTCGCGCCGGCTGTACTTAAAGACAACTCATTACGCCGCCCGCTTTGCGACCCAAACGAAAAGGAGAGGGCCCGTCTCCAGCATACTCCAGTAATACGCGCGCAGCAGGGCTCATCAGTTTGGCCATTTCAGGGTATGTTTCATCCAGGTACATTGCGATCGCAAGCGAGTCGACGATAGCCGCACCGGTGTTCGAGTCCTCGATTGCGGGACGGGTGTACGATGCCTTTCGACTGCAGTAATGGTGCGATGTCGGGGAACTCAACCCAAATAGTCGTGAATGGTAGTCCCTTGTATCCAAGTACCTGATATGGAAAGCCGGACAGTCGCGCCTACTGTCACATGGTTTGTAAGCCGTGACATGACCAAATATGGCTGGGGATGATGACTGGACCCCAAGCACTCCAAGAATCATCAACAGAGTCGATGTTGGACTCTGAATCTGAGTGGGGGGATGGAATCTTATCTTCAATAATACCCAAATAATTATCCAAATACCCTGATGTTAGAATCCATTTTGATTCCACGAATATGACATTGTCCTGAGTGTATTGTGCGTCCAATGTACAAACCCGCGGATTCTTGCCACATCCGTCGCACACGTAATCTATGCTTTTTTGCAGTGTAGCTGGAGCTACTACGTACGTGTGATCCCAAGTCATGCTGCACAGCTAGGCTCATCACGAAAGGAGAGCACGGTCATGAGTAGGACGCGCACAGGAAATGAGAGCATCGTTCAAGGTGTGTGACAAATGACGCGATATGTCACGGTATCTACCGACCGACTGACATGCTGGTCATCATATCTCCAAAGTACGCTGGTCAGTCACGATCGTACAGGAATGACTATCATGAGCTAAGTAATCGTGAGGACAAATCCTGCCCAGAGTAGCGTGGCCATGGTGATTAGAAGACGCACGAAATGTCGATGAAAGGTCGTCAGGAATAGATGTCAGTTTGAAATTCTACACAACTACACAGCATGAGTTTTGCTGTAGATACGCATCTGTTGACCGCGGGTCATAGATCGTGCTCTCAGACAACGAACTTTCTTCCCCGTCTTGTAGAACATCTTGCTCTGTGCCGAAAGGAAGTTGAAGCGGTCGACGAGGCTGTTTAGCTTCTCCTGCCCGTTCCAGGACGGGCTCGATTGCCATGTGCTGAACGGTTGGCGTCAGAAAACCGACATGATGGTCTATAATATTGCGCACCATTACGATCTCTGTATCATTCAACTCTTATTGCACTCTGGTACTTGGTGAGGTACCCCTAAATGTCGGGGGAACGAGACGGTTGAGGGGTTGGAAAAAGCAGACTAAGGCACTTCGCCAATAAAGTCCTCCAGAGTTGTGTTCAAGAAAGAGGAAGCAGGCCGAATGGATACTCTTCGTCGGCGATGACAATGGCCATGGGATGCATGTTAGTCACTCAACGACTCAAGTCGACAAATCAGCCGACCTACAAGTTGTTCTGCGCCATCATGGTTAAATACATTAGGTGACATGATCGTTTTCTTGCACGCTCTGACGCTGCTCCTGTGTAGTTCTACCGACGACGGTCTTAGTGGAGAACGTCAACTCGCCGATGGAGCCCTTCTAGTAGAAAGCAGAGCTAGACAGGTCCGCCACGGTGCTCGGGACCATGCTCGACAACCCTGAACGCAAGAATAATGGACTCTAGAGATCGAGAGGATTTCCATGGTCGACATGGCCGAGGTAGAAGAGTTGCAGATCTAGACTCCGCTAACCACGACTAGTACCAAATGAGCATGTCTCCAAGGACTATGCGCGGTCGGTCTCTGGCTCACATCCCTCTGGTTCGCCTTGTATACTCTCAAGTACGCCTCACAAATTTCTTTTATCCACCATCGAACTTACGTTGCGAGGCAGCTCCGTGTCCGGTTTAGGTCAATGGCGTCCATGACGACTTATCCATCTCTCTGCCTGCAAATAATGCACGGGTATCGAGGCAGATGCTCCTACGACTGTAAGGTCTAGGTTGCCTCATCGGTGTCGATTTGCCCTCCGATTCCTTGTCAGTGCTGTCATTGATGACTGACTTGCGGTACGCATGCAACTCGTGTACTCTGCCAGTGAGCGTACTCATGATCAGTGGTATTGGTGTTGCCAATGATCCATGCCACCACGCCTTTTCCGATTCTTGATGGCAGATGCGGACGCTTCCCTTGCCCTTGCGCTCAACTTGGAAGTAATTTTCATCTTCAAGTAGGCTCTCCCTTGGGTTTTGGAGGGGGTCAAGATGGATGGTTCGTATATAATGTTCTCGTTTCATCTATGGGTCTCCCTGACCGAGTTATCCAACATACAGTGCGCTGGGTTGGCGTGTCATTGTTACATCCCATTTGGATCCTCCAGCCAGTGTCAGGCCATCGATCTTGATAACGACAGCATTATGAGCCTCTGAGTACATCCTCAGTCTTGATAAGGATGATGACAATGCCTCCCGGATCTTTGGTCCCGACGACGAGCATCTCCGCTTCCAACCTCATGCTCTCCACCGTTGCCACTCCTTCAAGTCATAGACTTCTTTGACGCTTCCATGTCGACAAATTCGACTTCTCATGTTCCCAATACCGACGTAGCGTCCGGTTTGGGTGACCAAGGACGCTGAAATGTGAGTCCACTGATTGAGGATTATTTTGGATCGAGAGACCCGAACTTTTTCTTTCCCAGGCCCTTCTCATCGCTGATCCTAGGTCCTATGCCACATCACCTCTTCTTACTGTCCTGAAAGAATGATGTGCACGGCGTAGGCTTGGAGCCTGCCGGTTCGCCGGACCTCCAGATCCCTCGTTGGCGACGTCAAGCTGGGGTAGTGAAGGCCAGATGTCACACCGGAGTGGTCTTACTTGGCGTAGCCATGCGGAAGTATGGGACTTGCACAACATAATCCGGACCTGTCGATGCAGGTACATATATTGTGCGACATCTCAGGTTGTTCAATATGTGTATGTGTTATTCGGTGCTAGTTTCGGTACCACATTTTTGTACTGACAGTATGCATTAGATTCCACGGAAGATATTTGGACAACTGGGACTGGAAGCGCGTAGGGAACGGTTCGCGCGTGATGGTTTGGTGTGACAAGGTCCCACTTGCGTTCCTCATCGAAGTATATTCTTCGGTGTAGTGGTGCACCTCATCTTAGTGGCAATGTGTAGCAGCTTCAAGTTTGTCGAGAACTTAGATACGGATGGAACCAAAGTAGCAACTTGTTGCTTGGGGCTGAAGAAATCGACGGCTGTGCTTGTTGTGGATTGTAGACATGGGTGAAGTCGGACCGCAAGCCTCGTGTGTCGTTAACATCGAACAAGTAACAGCTAGAATGAAGAAACTCACTCGTTACATCCCCTGTTTTCGCTGCAAAGCTCCTGCAGATCCCCCTGCGAGTGTTCCTACGGAGGCTCCCGTGCACCCCCTAGCAGAAGTTCACACAGCTACCCCCATGGCTGCCAGTGCCTCCGTACAAATCGCAGACGCTCCTGCAGAAGCCCACGCAGCTGTCCCCGAAAAAGTCTTGGGAGAGGCTCCTGCAGGTGCCCACGCAGCTGTCCCTGCTCCCGTCCTCGCACTGGAAACCCTCGCAGATGCTCCTGCAGATACCTTAGCAGAAGCCCACGCAGCCGTCCCCACAGAAACCCACGCGGATGCTCCCGCGGACACTCGGGCAGCTGTCCCTGCGGCTGTCTCGGCAGAAACTCTCGCAGAAGTTATCGCAGATTCCCAAGCAGCCATCCCCGCAGAAACCCTCGTAGAGGCTCCTGGGATAGCCCTCGGAGAAACGCCTGCAGGCACCCCCACAGAATTCACTATGGCAATAATCAACAACGTCAAAGAGAAATTCGGACGTTTCATAATTCTCATCATTGGTCGTGCCAATGCTGGGAAGACTACGATACTCAAACAGATCTGTAACTCTACGGAAGATCCAGTGATCTATGATGGGGATGGGAATGAAGTATGTCGGATCTGTGATGAGCAAGCACACCACTGATGATTTATAATCAGGTCAAAGCAAAGATTGATGGAACTAGGGAGGTGAGTTTCATAGGCTAGAGACTGTGACTTTGCTATGTGAGTCACTGGCACTTCAAGTTGACTGACTTTCCCACTTTAAGCGTGGAATACATAATATTAAGAATGAATTGGTCTTTGGAAGCAACCCAAATTTTGTTTTTCATGATTCATGTGGCTTTGAGGCTGGGAGCTCAGAAGAATTTGAACAGATGAAGAACTTTGTATCTGAGTGTGCAAAGACAAAATTTCTCAAGAAGAGGGTTCATGCTATATGGTAAGTGGCACTTGAAAAAGGCAGCACTCATGCAGTAATCACAGTGCTGCATTTGAATAGGTACTGTATTCCAATGGATCAATACCACCGTGCAGTCTTGGCTGCTGAAGAAAAGTTTTTTGATGAATGTGACACAGGGAATGGTAAGCATTATTTGGAACATATGTTTTGACAAATATTTTGTAATCTCTCTTTCTGTTTCCAGTGCCAGTTATACTTGTGTTCACAAAATGTGATGCACTTTTAGTGTATGGCCTTGCAGCTCTAACACCTCAGGAAAAAATGCTGCCTCTAACAGAAAGGGTTCCCAAAGGACAGCTCATTGTAGAGAATCTGCTGAAGAAAAATCCTGCCTGGGAAAAGATTCAAAGCTTAAGATACCCACCAAGAGGATATGTGGAGTTAAGAGGTATTTAGAAGTTTTTTTTGTTATATGGTGTTCAAGACTCTAGTCACATAGACTTGCAAAAGTCCAATGAGGGGTGTAAAGTTCTCATAGAAAGGACTATGAGGGCCTTGAATGAAGAAGCTTTGCAAATACTACTTGTGACTACACAACAGACAAATATCATGCTTTGTACTGAGTATGCCATAAAAAGGTAAGGTAGAACTTACAAATGATTGGGGTATATTGTAAACTATGCTATAGGATCCTAATACCAGTTACAAAAAATAAATACATGAAGAATAGGCAATTGACATTTGCAGAACAAAACATCATGTGGAAAGCTATGTTATTGTGGTTTCCACATGTTCAGGTGAGACAAGTTCTCTCTGGTGACAATTGATAGCCTGAGTAGTAATGTTTAAATCATGGCCAATTGCTGATAGTGGGTGAGTGCTCTGGACCTAAATGGAATTTCAGAGGAATGCTGATCCATGCCTTTATCTTTTCACTATCCTGTCATTCATAGCTTGTAAGTACTCTGATTGTGAATAGGTATTAAAAAGAATGCTGATCCATGCCTCTCTGTCTTGTCATTGTTCTGTCATTCATAGGAAGTAAGTGCTCTGATTGTAAATGAGTATTAAGAAGGATGTTGATTCATGTCTCTCTGTCTTGTCCCTGTCCTGTCATCTATAGCTTGTAAGTACTTTGATTCAAGTTATGAATGAGTATTGAGAAGGATGCTGATCTATGCTCCTCTGTCTTGTCCCTGTGCTGTCATTCATAGCAAGTAAGTGCTCTCTAATTGTGAATAGCCATTGTTGAAGAATGCTGATCCATGCCCCTCTGTCATGTTCCTGTACTATCATTCATAGCAAGTAAGTGTTCTGATTGTAAATAGGCATTGAGAAAAATGCTGATCCAAGCTCCTCTGTAATGTCCCTGTCCTATCATTCATAGCGAGTAAGTACTCTGATTGTGAATGGACACTGTTGAGAAGGATGCTAATCCATATCCCTCTGACTTGTTCTTGTGCTGTCATTCATAGAGAGTAAGTGGTCTGATTGTGAATGGGCATTGAGAAGAATGCCAATCCATGCCCCTTTGTCTTGTTCCTGTCCTGTCATTCATAGTTTGTAGGTTTGAGTGTGAATAGGCATTGAGAAGAGCACTGATCCATGCCCCTCTGTGTTGTCCCTATTCTATTATTCATAGGAAGTAAGTGCTCTTATTGTGAATGGACATTGAGAAGGATACTGATTCATGTCCCTTTGTCATGTCCCTGTGCTATCATTCACAGCTGGTAAGTTCTCTGATTGTGAATAGGCATTGAGAAGGATACTGATCCATGCCCCTCTATCTTGCCCCTGCACTGTTATTCATAGGAAGTAAGTGCTCGATTGTGAATAGGCATTGAGAGGGATGCTAATCCATGTCCCTCTGTCTTATCCATATACTATTATTTACAGCAAGTAAGTGCTCTGATTGTGAACAGACATTGAGAAGAATGCTGATCCATGCCCCTCTGTCTTGTCTCTATGCTGTCATTCATAGCTTGTAAGTGCTCTGAATGGACATTGAGAAAGATACTGATTTATACTCCTGTGTCTTGTCCCTGTGCTGTCATTTGCAGGAAGTAAGTACTCTAATTATGAATGGGCATTGAGAAGAATACTGATCCTTATCCTTCTGTTTTCCCTTGTGCTGTCATTTATAGCTTGTAGGTGCTCTGTCACTGATAATGAATGGGCTTTTAGAAGAATACTGATCCATGCCTCTCTGTCTTGTTTCTGTCCTGTTATTCATAGCTTGTAAGTGCTCTAATTGTAAATGGACATTGAGAAGGATACTAATCTATTTCCCTTTGTCTTGTCTCTATGTATACTGTCATTTATAGCGAGTAAGTGCTCTAACTATGAATAGGCATTGAGAAGAATGCTGATCCATGCCTCTCTATCTTGTCCCTCTCCTGTCATTCATAGGAAGTAAGTGCTTTGGTTGTGAATGGGCATTGAGATACCTAAGGATGCTATACATGTCCCTCTGTCTTGCCTCTGTGCTATTATTCATAGGAAGTAAGTGCTCTGATTGCAAATGGGCATTGAGAAGAATGCTGATCCATGGTCCTCTGTTTTATTCCTGTGCTATCACTGGCATTCATAGTTTGTAGGTGCTCTGATTGTGAATAGTATTAAAAAGGATGCTGATCCATGTCCCTATGTCTTGTACTTGTACTGTCACTCATAGCAAGTAAGCATTCTGATTGTAGATGGGCATTGAGAAGGATGCTGATCTATGCCTCTCTTTCTTGTCCCTGTGCTGTCATTCATAGGGAGTAAGTGCTCAAATTATAATGAACATTGAGAAGAATGCTAATCCATGCTCTCCCTGTGCTGTCATTCATAGCAAGTAGGTGTCCTGATTATGATTCATGGATGGACATAGAGAAAAATACTGATCTATGTATACTCCTCTGTGTTGTCCTGGTGCCATCATTTATAGGAAGTAAGTGCTCTGATTGTTAATGGATATTGAGAAAGATGCTGAGCCATGCTCCTCTGTCTTGTCCTTATACTGTCATTTATAGCAAGTAAGTGCTCTGATTATGAATAGGAATTGAGAAGAATGCTGATTCATGGCCTTTTGTGTTATTCCTGTACTATTATTTATAGAGAGTAGGTGCTCTAATTGTGAATGGGGATTGAGAGGAATGCTGATCCATGCCCCTCTGTCATGTTCCTATACTATCACTCATAGCAAGTAAGTGCTCTAATTGTGGATGGGCATTGAGAAGGATGTTGATCCATGCTTCTCTATCTTGTCTCTGTACTATCATTTATAGCTTGTAAGTGCTCTGATTGTGAATGGACATTGAGAAAGATGTTGAGCCACACCTCTCTGTCTTGTTCTTATACTGTCATTTATAGCTTGTAAGTGCTCTGATTGTAAATAGACATTGAAAAAATACTGATTCACATCCCTTTGTCCTGTCCCTGTCCTATCATTCATAGGGAGTGAGTGCTTTGATTGTAAATGGACATTGAAAAAGATGCTGAGCCATGCCTCTCTGTCTTGTCCTTATGCTGTCATTTATAGCTTGTAAGTGCTTTGATTGTGAATAGGCATTGAAAAGAATGCTGATTCGTGTCCTTTTGTCTTGTCCCTGTCCTATCATTTATAGGGAGTAAGTGCTCTGATTGTGAATGGGCATTGAAAAGAATACTGATTCATGTCTCTCTGTCTTGTCCCTGTGCTGTTATTCATAGCAAGTAAGTGCCCTGATTATGAATTGGCATTGAGGAGAATACTGATCCATATCTCTCTGTCTTGTTCTATCATTCATAGCGAGTAAGTGTCCTGATTGTAAATGGGCATTGAGATGGATGTTGATCATTACCCCTTCATCTTGTCTCTATGCTATCATTTATAGGAAGTTAGTACTCTAATTTTGAATGGGTATTGAGAAGGATACTGATCTATGTCTCTTTGTCTTGTCTCTATGTTATCATTCATAGCTTGTAAGTACTTTGATTGTAAAAGGGCATTGAGAAGAATATTGTTCCATGTCCCTCTGACTTGTTCCTGTGTTATCATTCATAGAGAGTAAGTATTCTGATTGTGGATGGGCATTGAGAAGGATGCTAATCCATGTCCCCATGTCTTGTCTCTGTGCTGTCATTCATAGCTTGTAAGTGATCTGATTATGAATAGGCATTGAGAAGGATGCTGATCCATTCCCCTCTACTTGTCCTTATGCTGTCAATCATAGCAAGTGAATGTTCTGCCAGATAGTAAATGAGCATTGAAAAGAATGCTGATCTATGCCCTTTTGTCTTGTTCCTATGCTGTTATTCATAGCTTGTAAGTGCTCTGATTGTGAATAGACATTGAGGAGAATGCTGATCTATGCCTGTCTGTCTTGTCCCTGTACTGTCATTCATAGCTTGTAAGTGCTCTAATTTTCAATGGGCATTGAGAGTGATGTTGATCCATGTCCCTCTGTTCTGTCCCTGTTCTGTCATTGATAGTTTGCAAGTGCTTTCATTATGAATGGGTATTGAGATGGATGCTGATCTATGCCTCTCTGTCTTGTTCTATCCTATCATTTATAGCAAGTAAGTGCTCTGATTATGAATGGGCATTAAGAAGGATATTGATCCATGTCCCTCTATTTTGTCCCTGCTCTGTCATTCCTAGCGAGTAAGTGCTCTCATTGTAAATGGACATTGAGCAGAATATTGATTCATACCCTCTGCCATGTCATTTATAGCAAGTAAGCACTCTCTAATTGTGAATGAACATTGAAAAAGATATTGATCCATGTACCTCTGTCTTTTCCCTGGGCTGTTATTGATAGCAAGTTAGTGCTCTGATTGTGAATGGGCACTGAGAAAGATACTGATCTATATCCCTCTGTCTTGTCTTTGTACTGTTATTTACAGGAAGTAAGTGCTTAGATTGTGAATGGGTATTGTGAAGAATACTAATTCATATTCCCTTGTCTTATCCCTGTTCTGTTATTCATAGTTTGTAAGTACTATGATTGTAAATGGGCATTGAGAAGGATGCTGATCCATCCCCTTGTGTCTTGTCCTTATGCTATCATCCATAGCGAGTATGTGCTCTGATTGTAAATGGACATTGAAAAGAATGCTGATCCATGCCTCTTGTTTCATTGTCCTGTCATTCATAGGGAGTAAGTACTTTGATTGTGAATGGATATTGAAAAGGATGCTGATCTATGCCCCTCTATCTTGTCCTTATGCTCTCATTTATAGCTTGTAAGTGATCTGATTGTGAGTAGACATTGGAATGAATGCTGATCCATGCCCCTCTGTCTTGTCCCTGTTCTATCCTTCATAGCTTGTAAGTGCTCTAATTGTGAATGAGAATTGAGAAGGATACTCATCCATTCTCTCCTATTTTGTCCCTATACTATTATTCATAGGGTGTAAGTGCTCCAATTGTGAATAGGTGTTGAGAAGGATGCTGATCTATGTCTTTCTGTCCTGTCCCTATCTTGTCATTCATAGAGAGTAAGTGCTCTAATTATGAATGAACATTGAGAAGGATACTAATTTATGCCTCTCTATCTTGACTCTATTCTATTATTCATAGAGAGTAAGTGCTCTAATTGAGACATTGAGAAGGATGCTAATTTATGTCTTTCTATCTTGTCCCTATTCTATTATTCATAGAGAGTAAGTGCTCTAATTGGGACATTGAAAAGAATGTAGCCTAATTCATGCCTATCTCATGCCTATTCCATCATTCATAGAGAGTAAGTGCTCTAATTGGAAATGAGTATTGAGAAGCATATAAATTCATGCCTCTCTGTCCTGTCTCTGTACTATCACATAGGAAGTAAGTGCTCTGATTGTCAATGGACAGTGAGAAAGATGCTGATCCATGCCTCTCTGTCTTGTCTCTGTCCTGTTATTTGCAGGAAGTAAGTGCTCTGATTTTGAATGGGCTTTCAGAAGAATACTTACTTTTTCTCAATGTCTTATCCTTGTTTCTCCATCAATAGCTTGTGTGTCTAGCTTTTATTAGTAACCATTATATGCTGATATCTGTACTTCTCAGGATGTGAGCTTTCATATACATCTAAAAAATAAGATGTCATAACATCACCCCTGCTTTCTATCTATATCAATGATTAATAATTTAGCATGTAAGGCTCTCACTCAAATTCTAATGTATATTTTCATCCTCTTATAGCAGGTTTGTGGTGAATGCTTGTATTCTTATCTCACAAATATTTATCTTCATTTTTCAGATACTGAGATCTTCAAGTGTAGGTTAATTTATTTTTTAATAAGTCTGTTGTTTGCTTATTTATATTATCAGCTTCTGAACTCTTCAGCAATTGTGTCCCAGTTGATATTATCTTTACCCACTATAGTAAGCAATCAATTATATCATCACCTCAAGCCAATTTCTGATAATTTACAGTTTTCAATACATAGTATTACATGGAGAATAGCACTTCAGTCAAGCATTGGTTTGTTTTTACCACACTCAATAATTTCACACATTAATACATATGTCATATGGTATCTGTAGCCCTTTCCATTATTCTTGAACATTCTTTCTTTTTACATCAACAAGCTGTTCAAGATTCAATCACAGTGGCAGCTGAGCTATATCAATCTTCTGGAATAATTGACATTGTCCAGAATGCTGTCTCTCAGCTCATTCCTCAATTCAACTTTGATAGTGAGGAGAAAATGACAGAGCTTGTCATGGAAGTCATTGCTCACAACCTGATTTGTAAGTTATCATTCTCTTAATTATCATTCTAGATGTATTATGACAATTTATAGCTAAGAACTTCATAAAGTGAACCATTATTTGCAAGACTATAAGGTTGAGAGTATTATTGTGTTTAGACTTCTTGCTTATGCCATGTTCCCTTTTCTCTTACTTCCATGTTTTACCCAGTTGTGTTTGTTAAGCCCCCCTGCACAATTTTTGTTGACCCACTAATTCTATTGTATTTGGAGTATTCCATGGACTTATATAGTACATCATACTCTTACATTGTCTTTCAAGTTGTTGGTCTCTGTTTCCTGAAGCACATGTTCTTAAGTTGAATGATAATCAACTTCTATTAGGAACAACTACTATGACATTGAGGAAAACATCCTGGATCTGAAGCACCCAGTAGATAATACACAAAACATGAATGATTGTCAGTAAAAAAGAAGGTTCCTCTCATAACAACCTCAAATAGTCCACATCTTCAATATAATTGACAATGTATGAATAGTGGATTGAAGGGGTAAATTCATAAGGAGATAAGAGTGTACTTTGTGGCTGAGATGAGTGAAGAGAGGATCAACTGTTTTCCCTTAATCATGATGGACTCATCCTTGCTCTACTTGATGAGGTCAAGATTCTATCTCTCAGTCTATCAGAGCCCCTTTAATAAGCATGAGATAACAATCATGATCATATATTTTCCATCTCTCGGAATAACTCTGGAGATACTGCCTGTTTGTGGTAGAAACCTTGCTGGATACAGCTAAAAGTTTAAAGAAAGAAATCAATTGAATCACAAAGTACCAGATATCTAAATTTACAATCATAAGTAATACTTGAGAGATATGTTGGAACTTGGAAGGAATAGTATATTGGCAGTTACTAGTATGCTAATTCAATAGTATATACAGATAAAGTAAAAGTACTAGTCTTTACTTATTGTTATATGCATTAGTTGGAGAGTAGGAATGGTAGAGGAAAGCTGAGCTAGGTGTGGGTGTAGGCATGAAGTGCCTTCCTGGCCCTACTGATTGTAATCTGTGAGATCTGGGTTTGAGCATCAGCTGTATTCTCTAAATGTTAGGATAATCTAACACAATAAGGTGGTACTCAGATAAATTATGATTGTAGGCCAGGTCATGAGCTCTTCAAAGTCTCTGATTATTACAATCACTCTGAACCTTGCTGATCACATTGCTAACCAGTGAAAAGCTCATAACTCTGGATCCTGTGATTGGATTTTCATTGTCTATAGGAGTAATTTGTAGCTAAGAGTGTCAAACAACTTTTACTAGTCATATGAACCATGATTCCCATGTGTCCAGGGGCTATAGACCAGTTTGTACTGTAACTGGTTGCAACTGGTTGTAACTGATAAAAAGACCATTTAGAACCAGTCCTGATCAGTCTAGTTGTGGTCCTAGGCCTTCAGTAAAGTCTTAGGACTGGTTCTGTTACACATGGTGATTTCATGGTTCTCTTAGAGAAAGAGAAGAGTGATACCCCTCACTGGCATCTATATTGGTATATACAGGTAGTTGGCATATTTCATGTCCATGTGCAGTACTGTGGCCTGGAATCATGGGACACTCTGGTTCCAGTGTTTCAATTTTCTGTGGGTTCAGTAGGTTGCATGCAATCAACAGATGAAATTTGATAGGGAGGAACAGTAACTACCTTGTGTAGGCTTTTACTTAGGCTATAATGACAATGCATTTGGATTCATCAATCCCAATGATGTTGTTCATGGAGTACATCTGATCCCTGCTTTCCAGTATGGCCACACAAGTATTTTACTGGGTCCTTCAATCACATGGAACAAATCCAAGAATAATGAGGACTGGGACTGGTATTTGTAAACATGTACATTGCCTCCACTTATATGTTGCATATATCATTATTAAGTAAATTTACTATACTAGTTTTGCAGACCATAACATGTTTATACAATACCAAGGTGGAGCAGTCAGCCACAACTCAACTCATGGTGCTACAAAGTACCTCCTCAATGACTGTGACAAGCTTGACAAGCAGTCCTTTATTTTGAAGACTGAGCATGAGTCTTGTGATAAGAGTATGGACCTGGACTTGGAAGATGATGATGGTGACTCAGATAAATCCATGAGCTCAGATGGGACAAGTGGCTCTAGTATGAGTAAAGATCTGATTCCAATAGTGAAGATGAAGGCTCTGAGTCTGGCAAGAAGTTGATTAGCAATAAAATAGGAGATGAGATAGAAGAATATGGTTATAGTGGGTTTAAGCAGGTACTAGAGCACAAAAACTTGGGCTCAGACAATGATCAAATGCCTGGCAAGGAAGATGTAATGGTCGCATTAGGGGACAGGTACAGCTAGCTTCTAAAACAACTCTAAGTCATATTTGAATCAAATACATAGTACTTGCTAGATCTTGCATGACCTATCTTAGAATGTGTATAATGTAGCAGAACACAGAGTCTCTCACTAGTTCTAGCTAGACCTAGTACTATGAATGTGATGAGAAGCTGCTAAATATACTAGTGAAGATATGAGATCTTCTGACTAGTCTGTACAAGACCTGACACAAATGTAACAGATCCTACAGGATCTAGAAAGGAGACATTAGTTCTAGCAGCACCTGTTGAAGAAACTCACCAAGTACTACAAGATTCTGCTAGACTCCACAAGATCTAGCCAGCCAATCCTAGAAGAGATAGGGTTGTGCTAGATTTAGAACAGCAGTTTACTGATGAGAGAGGACAAGACTAGATCCTTCTAAGAGCTGTTATAAATGCCATTTTAACCTAACTTTTCTAACCCTAGATCTGGGTTACAATCCAGATCTCAGCCCTTTATTCTGATCATATCTAAGATCTCACATATCTTGACAGATCCAGATCACTTTCCCATACATGAGGTATGCTTCCATTCCTTCAGCTATCCTGCCACACCTCATTGCATACTCATGTTGTACACACCTATCATGTATGTTCACATTGTGTTTGTTGGACAATACGATAGATACAGTACAACGCGCAGACACGATTAGTAATCACACAGCCACATTAGAATTTACACGCCGTAGACACGACTCGTCCCTCAGTCTTCGCCATACGAAACTGAGGGTAAGTCACATATTTACATAGCACTGTACTACTATACTGACGAACTACAGGACTGACCGTCCGTTCATCTAGGTACATAATACTAGTCTTCGCCACATGAAACTGAGGGACTGACTGTCCGTTCGTCTAGCTCTGGTTGTCTTCACCCGCTTTCAGGTTATGAGCCCTGGCCACCACCTCTGAGCCAGGAAACCTGTTCTGGACACCGAGTAACAGCCATCAACGCACCCCGTTACCACCCACACCTGAAACGAGACCCACAACAAGACTCACCTGTGCCACACCATGTCCAGTCACCCTAAACCCAAGGCAGCTACATCGCCAACAGCCACCGTGATGGCACCTCCAGACCCGACGCCTAGTCCTGGTTCTGAGGAACCTGAACCAGACATGAAACCACTGTGACGGTGCAACAAGGCCTATGTTGATGAATCATCAGACGATGATACTGACAAGACGCACTGGACCCTTAGAGGTACCATCGATCCATCGAAACATTCGGGGCTATACCGACTGCAGCACAAGCTCAAACCTGACAACTATGTCCCATGGATGAGCACGCTAAAATCCGCCCTCGAAACCATTGACCTCTTCGGATACTGTGACGGTACCATATTTACGTCCTACAAAGACACGACAAAAGTACGTCAATGCTGGACCAAAGCAGATGCTGCTGTCTGACTTATCCTCATGTTGAATATGACAGAGGAAGTCGTAGCCCAACTGGGACACCTAGATACAGCTGCAGACATCTGGTCCAAAGCAAAGCGCCTCTTTGCAGGCCATATGCTTATGGACTGGACACTCCTCATCACTGCGCTTGTCACCACGAAATACGCCGACGGTGAGGACCTTACTGCCCACATCACTAAAATGAAATCCTATCGACGTGACCTAATCCTCATGCAACGAGACATTGATGACGACCTCTTTGCGTGCTTCCTGCACATCTCCATGCCATCCACCTGGAACTACGTGTTCGCCAGCTTACCATCCCAGTACACACCAAGTGAAGTTGAGCAACGCATTAAAGACGAATATGGTATTCGCATGAACCAGGCAGGGGGTGCAGCTTCATACCAAGCCGCATTCCAACGAAGAGGAAATAATTCAAAGTTGAAAGATGGTTGCAGCCACGCACCCATACCCAGTGAACCTTACTGCGACAATTGCCGCATATCGGGTCACTGGATAAAGGACTGTTATGCAAAGGGCGGCCCAAAATTTGGGCAAGGTCCACAGAGCCTGAGGAAAAAGAAAGGAAAGAGAGATAAGGAGTCAAAGGAGGATAGAAAGGATAGGAACACAAGCTGCGACAAAGGCAAAGGCCAGCACAAAACTAATCAGGCCATTGCCAGCGCATCGTCAGACTCTGAGGATGACACATCCCGTGCATCCAAGGAAACCCTCTCATACATGTCCATCCTACATCCCCCAACACACTTGCACTTCGGATGGGTACTTGATGGTGGATCTACCACCCATATATGTACCATTAAATCAGCATTTACTACCTTCACACCCCGAGAAGACGCCATCAAAGGCATTCATTCTGAAGGCCCACAGCTACACGTCCTCGGTACTGGATCAGTTGCAATCCTTGTCAGCATCAAGGGGCAGAAAGACCGTGTCATAATGCTACGAGATGTATGCTACGCCCCTGACGCACGGAACAACCTGATCTTGGAGAGCCGAATGGACAAAAAGGGTATGGTAATCATGAAAGCCAATGGCTGCATGTCTATCAGTCAACCCGACGGGGAGAAAATTATGGAAGGCAAGCTACGCCATGGACTATATATGGTCAACTGCGTCATTGCCCCTCCATCATCCCTCCCATCCCACATCGCCTTCACTGCTACCCTCTCCACCTCTGATCTTGATTTATGGCACTGCTGTTTATCCCACCTTGGCGAAAATGGACTAAAATATTTAATTCGCCACCAATTAGCTACAGGAATAGATGTGAGACCTACCGGGAGCCTTAGCCCCTGTAACAGATGTGCGAAAGGCAAACACCCACAAGCCCCATTCCCCCGCTCTGCCATGAACCACTCATCCAAAATACTTGACCGACTACACATGGACCTACAAGGACCCCTTCCCTGTTCCATTACCGGATTTACCTATGTACTAGTAGTTGTAGACGACCATAGCCAGAAGGGATGGAAGGAATATCTAAAGTTGAAGGACAAAGCACCTGCGGCAATCAAAGATCTCATCACTCAACTCGAAACCTCACATGATCAAAAGGCCCGGGTGAAGATCATCTGCTCTGACCGAGGGGGTGAATTTGTGCAGAAGAACCTTACCAAATGGTTCAAATCCAAAGGGATTATACATGAGCTATCTGCTCCTCATACACCACAACAAAATGGTGTTGCCGAATGATTTAACCGGACTACTCATGAGCATGCCCTCACAATGCTTGAAGATGCTAGCATGTCAAAATCTTTTTGGCCGGAAGCTCATGAATATGCATCTTATACGTGCAATTGCAGTCCAACAAAATCCCTTGACAAATCAACCCCACACGAAACCTACTACGGCCGGAAACCCGATCTCTCCACCCTCCGAATTTTTGGATCTCACTGTCATGTCCGAGTCCCACCTGACCAATGGAAAAAGCTTGATGCCCATTCCATTGATGGAATTTGGTGTGGATTCGAACAAGGATCAAAAGCTTACAAGGTTTGGATACCATCTAAACACCAGTTCGTCACTTCACGCGACGTGATTGTATATGAGAAAATATTTAGTCATGAAGCTAATGACAACGATATCCTCACAACTACTCCGTCAAGTGAGGGGGTGACAAGGAATAAATCCACTTGCCGAACAGTTATGACTCCAGAAACTGAACCAGCAGTTATTCCCAAACCTAATATTGAAGAACCAATCCATTCCGAATCTACCCTACCTGCTCGTCCACAGACTCGGACACCTCCATCCCAAATCATCTCAAATCCTCCTGCAGCTCCACCACCACTACCCTGATGATCAACCCGTATCACTCGACCATCTTGGATTAAGCAAGCTGCGGACACCCAAAAGGAGAAAGAGATGCAAGAACAAGCAGACCGCCATACTCACCAGGATGTGAAAGCAAAGGCCATGGAACCAGCAAACCCACCAGTTCCGGAACACTCACACACGGACACAGAGACCACTGTGACTCAACTTGCCTGCCTTGCTGCATATGGACGTGAAGTACCCACCAACTTCTGAGAAGCAATAAATAGCCCAGACTCAGAAAAATGGTGGGATGCGATGAAAGAGGAGATTGCAATGCTCCAGGGCCGAGGAACTTGGACACTCATCGATAAAGCCCCTAACAGCCGCAAACTGATTGGAAATCGATGGACTTATGCACTCAAATTTGGCCCAGGGGGTGAAATCCTATGTTACAAAGC
>JBBPMZ010000240.1:0-18481 GCA_038090575.1 Tylopilus cf. pernanus | reverse complement strand
TCAGCGCCAACAGCAGGGTTGCACGCACTACATCCACTTCGCTCGCGGTCCAGTTGGCTGGGAGGGCACGGAAGACCGGCGAGCTGCCAGAACGCAAGAGATGTGTCAGTGGGGCGAACAAAAAGTCACGTGTGAGGGGCAGGCCAGCGGAGAACGTCCGTGCTGTGCGCGCGTCTGGATCGTCGCCCTCGGCAGATCCAGGCGACGAGGAAGGCGACGGGAGACGCAGCGTCGAGGTCCGCGAAATACTCTCGGTACTCGATCGGAATGGAGCCACGTATACGTCCCCCTCCGAGTCGGGCCTTACCGTATACTCGAAAAAAGGTCGCAGGACACCGACATCGATACCCTGAGGCGGGTCTGGGGGATCAGATCCAACAAATTGCGGTGTGACGTGGGAAAAAGAGTCAAGCAAAGCGAGTGCGTGAGATTCGTCTCCTGGGAGAAGGTGAGCAAAGAATACGAGCGCCTGGGCGAACCATAGTTGAGGACTCGTGCCAGGGATGTACCGCGAGACGCGATGAAAGTGGATAATGAATTGCGTCAGAGGGCGTAGGTAAATACGGAGGTATGCAGCGCTAAGCGAGGTAGGGAGAGACCAGATCGAATGCTTGACGAGGGTTGCCGAGAGCGCCGAGAGCTCGCTCAAGGGGAGCGTGAAAGGGGGCACGGAGAGTGGTGTACTATCGTTAAGCGGGGGAAGACAAGCTACGAATAGACGGAGCGCAGAGGCGAGAACGGTAGTGCCACTCGCCAACGATTTGAGGACACGTTCCCCATCATGTAGTGTAGTCGGGTCCACTTGCGCTAGATCGTGGTGGACTGCCCCCAACGCACGCTGTACGATCCCGAATTCGGGTCCATCCTGTGATTCGAAGGACACCCTGAGAACCTGTAGTACTTTGTCTCTTTCTTCTCCGCCACCTTTGATGCTATTTATTCGTGCCCCTTCGAGCCAGGCAGCTTCGGCGTCCCATATTGCAGCATAGACTGGCCAATGTGGACTGTCAGTCCCCAGTCCCTCCTTGAGTTTCCTTATGTCTGTTGTCCAACCCCACGCGGACACCTGGCTCCAAAGTATTTCGTGGGGTGGTCTTGTCGCGTGCGGATCTGTGGCGCAAACGGTCCAGACTTCCAGAAGTGATGCCCAGGACGCACGGAGCTGCATGGTGACGGAATCTGAGACAGACTCGGACGGGTCGACGGAGGATAGGCCCGGGATGTAGGATGCAAGAGCCGTAAACACGGGCGACGCTGTAGTGGCAATATGAGCATAGAGGCCATACGAAGCGAGGGTGGCGTAGAATCGAAGAGTGTACGTCAGGAGCCTCGTGGCGAGAGCTGATGGATAAGGCGACGAGGTGGGAAGGATGGCGACAAATCGAAGGAGAGCATCTGCGGGATCGAGCAGCGCCAACGCGTTCGAGCGTGATGCGGTAGCGAGAGTGATTAGCAACCGAAGCGCAAGGGAATCGGGTGGTAATGAATCTTCCTTGGGTGGAATGGGTGTCAATATAAACGTGTTCAGGATGGTAGCAACGAGATGTGGTGTAGTGGTGATCATATCTGCAACTTTGTTGGATTGTTGAGCAAGCCAGTGGATGACAGCCAGTAGTTGCTCGAGAGATTCAGCAGGAAGTGCTGCGTGTGAAAGAACGTCCGTAACTTGGGGCAGAAAATAATCCAGTTGTAGCGAAGAGACGACATCGGGAGCGAGAGAGAGCTCCGTATCGTCTAAATCGTTCAAGTTTGTTGTTTCGTCCCACTTCACAAGACACGCCCAAACAACCTCGACAGCATGGGTACCAACACCACCGATCTGGCCAATGGCAGTTAAGCCTGCAGCCAGGATACGTTTTCGCAGTTCACCTTCTTGACCAGTGAACGCGTCGAGTTTATCTGGGTTCTCGGGTTCTCGTGCTTGCCGCCCTAAACGATAGGCAATTCTAGCCAGAATGCCAAGCATCGAAGAGCGTTGGGCTGGAACAGTGGATCGGGACAAAAGAAATATATCGTCTAGGGTATACCCTGCATGACTACCCTCAGCGTGATGATGTAGCCCAAGATGAGAGGGTAACGAAGAAGAAGTAGATGCTGGAATCGGGGTACCGTGAAGGTCAAACCGAGGGCTAGATGGGTTCGTCTCTTGAGAGGATGTCTCCATCCAAGCAAGATTCGGATCGTTTGCCGGTACATTTGGAAAGTACCGCCGACGTATGTACTCGGGAGTTCCTTCCTCCAACCCATCATCCTCTTTGGAAACAAAGAGCCGATCTTCAGTGGGCCCCTCAATTGGGTGGGGTCGCTTAGATGGGATACTGTCGTTGCGAAATGTGCCGAGAGACACGATTGAGTCGTCCTTCGTGTCTGGCGGAGGTGGGAGTGCGAGAATGGTTCGCTTGGGCGACACAGGCGCTGATTCATACACGTACACGTCATCTGGAGTGACCTCTGCAAAGCGCAATTTACGGCCTGTCCTGCTCGATGGACGCGTGCTACTCGTCGCAGGCAACGGGGATGGCGCTAAAGGTCTGAGTTTCTAGTAGACAGAAAGTGGGAGTAGAGCTTACCTGGTCGACTTATATTGTCGAGACTCTTGACTCTCAGCACGCTCGGTCTAGTAGCCAGCCCCTGTGACAGACGACGCGGTGAAGGGGAAGCTATGATGGGTATGTAGTCGGGGTCCTGTCCAGCTGTTTGGCGAGCCTCGTCACTGTCATTCAATGCATCCTTGGTTTGCTGATCCACTTTTCGTACAGGCTGTTCCGTTACGACTGCTTCTGTTTCTTGCCGCTCCTTCCGCCATCGTGTCTCTTGAACACGTTTCAATAACTCCACCGTTCCATCGCCCAGCTGATTCAAGATCGACCGCTTTTCCTCTTCGATTTCTTCGTCGCTCATGCGTGCGATCTTTCGCGCGTTCTCGTCTTGTATCTGGCGACGAAGAGCATCGGCATCGGTTGGTATTGGTTTTGGGCTGTCAACAAATTGTGTGGGCACGACAGGAGGAACGCCATTTTTCCTTGGAGCACCCGTGTTGCCCTTTGAGATGGCTCCATCCCGTGCGCGGGCAAAAGCGCTCTTGGATCGATGCTGTGCTGTCGGAAAGCCTGTTCCCGGCGTCGGAGTGAACCTGGAGGACGGTACAGAAGGTGGGTGAAGTGTTGTGCGCTCGAACACGGAGCCTAGCAGAGAACGGCCATCGGCAGACATTGCCTGCGACACTGAGTCGAGCAACGACAATTGGATTAGGGTCTGACAAAACAACCAACTATATAACGTTATGTAAGGCTACGTCATGACTATGATTAATATTAATGGGGCTGGCGTGTGCTCTAAATTTCAGGCAGACCGTGGCATGACGGGTATAGTCTGCGCGAGAGTGGAGCGAGGTGGCGGTAAGGCTTTCTCCTTACCGCCACCTCCTCCGCTCCGGCAGTCTGCTCTTTGTCTAATCTTTTTCGTTACCCACCCAACTGCACCCTCTCAGTTTCCGTCAATCGCCGTATCATTCTTATTGCAGCCCCCGCCGGACGCTTGTCGCCTGTTTCCCTGTGGAAACCAAGCTGAACTGGGAGTAGCCCAACCCACCCCACAGCTCACCTCCCCATCCACCTCCGGCCAAAACCCTTCGGGTTTGGCCCAACCCGGCCCCACAATCAATTCTTTTCTCTCCCTCTTGTACCCATAAACAATTGTACCTAGTTACGCCGATTGTTTATTGTTTTTTTTTCTCTTTCCTAGACGCTCGAGCGAGTGATTCACGCAGACACTGGTTCCTCCACCAGATATAGCAAGTTCAATTCTACTAGAGTGAAGGTACTTGGAAAGCCATCTGATGGTTTCCATGTGACAACTCGGAGGCCTGAACTTACGTGAGTGCGAGTACTGCTGAAGTTGACAAACGACTGCTAAGCTTCCAGAAAGCAGTCCGCAAATGCAAGGAACACTGTCGGAGTCGAGCTTGTATTATATGGATCATCTATTCTTTATCCGTCCACTGCATACGTGCCATCTCTAATCAGCCTGTCCACGCAGTCCATATTGTCTACATCGACATTACCCTGAATGCGTCTGCAAGAACCTTTTCCACCCGGAAACATGTCATCATCGAGTTTCATTATTGGCTCGCACACGCCAAACAACGCTGGCGGAACGCCAGACTCTCTGCACAGCACCACAGCTTGGACAAAGCTCCTGTCCGAATCTGACTTGCGATCCAAAAGCATTTCTGCCTCTCCTAGGGCTATTACGCAGAACGTTTTGATTTCGATATGACCTTGGGCGTCGCAATTCACAATGGCATCAGCCGGGAGTTGGCGCGCTGTCGAATAATCACTTGCATACAGTTCGTTTCGGCCTCGAACGTTGTGCCCGGTGGGCCTTGGCCAGGCCATGGTTAGAGGAGCCGCGCTGAGCGGTGCCAGGGGTCCTGGCGCAGTGGCTGGCGGCCTTGTAGTCAGTCTTGCATGTCGTAGTCAGTCGGCATCCTACCACTCGCACCTGCGGGTTCCCACCGCGCCCCTCTCCAACGTACAGAATGCGCAGAAACCCAGTGGATGAGGGAGTAGCTGCCAGACCAAGAGTATCAAGACCGCATTGTAGATCGAGCGGGGTTGTAATTCCCCTGGACGGAGGTAACTGCTGCCTTGTATGACAGAACGATCACAGTGAGTCGGAAGTTACCATTCGCGGATTCGTGTGCTTGATTGAGAAGGTGCATTGTCGCGTCGAACCTACACTGTAGAAATGCTGCTTCTGCAGCAGCGCAAAGGAATCTCCCGCGATCCCAGAGATCGGACGACGAGAGGCATAGACACGGGTAGGCGAAAGGGGACAAGGTATCATATCACTCACTGTGAAGGACAGTTGTTGAACGAGGCCAAACACGTTATAAAAAAAAGGAAGTCGATCCGTGACCAAAGTCAGTAATCTGACATCTACAAGGGTGTTTTCAAGTTTGATGTCTCTGTAGACATAGTCAGTAGTGACCTAGTGTCACGCACTTCGGACAACCTGGCGGAGCATCATCCCAGCATCGTCTGGAGGTAATAGAGCGGGAAGTACCATCACGCGTGGGAATATCGTAAAGCGAGCCAGCTGGGCAGAAGAGGGTGACATAGTAGTCTCCATGTATACTCGGTGGAAAGGACTCGCGAGGGATGTGCCATCACTCTATTTCTCCTCTAGAACATATAAAGTTCAACTCCGGTACTCAGTGGAGTGAGGGGTGCTTGCAAAGCAATCCAATGACCTCCTTGCGATACCACGGAGGAACATATATGCAAATACCATCGGCGGGGGACAACGATTAGATTTGAGAATACGCGGTCCACAAATACAAGATACACGGTAGGGCTTGGACAAATTTGAATATGGTCAGTGTCAAATTTGTACATATCGCATAATTTGTTGTCCGCTTGAGTCGTAAGTGCCATCTCCATCCACAATCCGAACCATATAGATCATCATTACCTTGTATGTGTCTGCAAGAACCTTCGCCACCCTGGAAACTTGTTGTCGTCGATTCTTATCATTGGCCCGCACACGTCGAGCAACACCGGGGGAGCTCCAGATTCCTTGCACAGCTCTACAACTTGAGCAAAATACCTGTCCGAATCCAATTTGCGATCCAGAAGTATTTCCACCTCTCCCAGGGCCCTTATACACGATGCCTTATTCCCGATATCACCCTGGGTGTCGCAATCTACGACAGCATCCATCAGAAATTGGCGAGCTGTCATGTAATCACCTGCATACAACTCATTCCGGCCTCGAACATATAGAATATGCAGAAACTGAGTGGATGAGGGAGTGGCCAAGAGGCCAAGGGTGTCAAGACCACGTTGCAGAAGAGATCGAGCAAGGTCGTAATTCCCCTGGACGGAGGCAACCGCTGCCTGGGAAGACAGAATTTCTACAGTGAGCCTGAAGTGACCATTCACAGATTCGTGGGCCTGACTGAGAAGGTGCATTGTTGCATCGAATCTACACTGCAGAAATGCTACTTCTGCTGTAGCGCAGAGGAATCTCCAGCGATCCCACACATCAGATGATGAGATGCAATCAGATCGGAGAGGCTCGAGGTGCATCTGGACTTCCTCCGGCGTGCTGCACCCATGCCGCATCCTTGCTTGCCAGTGGAATATACGGGAGTCCAGACCGCGAAATTTATCGTTCATAGAATGCGCGAACAGAGAATTAGCACTCTCGGACGACATATGCACCCTCGACCAGTCAAGCACGAAACTAATCCCTGACTTCCGATCTGGAGTGGTATCTTGCCAGGAAGGGGAGGAAATGAAATTATCCAGAAGCTGTCGCGTTCGTGAGAAATATCCACGGTTATTGTACGACAGTGCTGCATTCTCGGTACAAGCCGACGCCATGCTGTGGTTCCCGATGGAAATGAACAGAGTCCTCGAAGCTAAAAAAGTCATACCAGCACTTGAATAATTCGTGAGTTCGTAGTGAAGTTGCCCGAGCTGACATAGGCAATATGCTTTCGAGCTTTTTTCAACGGACGATTCTCCAGGCAGCGAGAAAACTAGAGAACCGAGCGACGTAGGTCGTGGTTTGTGCCATGCAAGACCACAAAGAAACCAATTGCAAGCAGAACTGGCGGTTCCGACGTCGGACAGAGTATCTGTGATGTCCAATACAATCACGTGTTCAATATTGAGATGGTCGGAGGCCAGCAAATCGGAGTGTGAATCTCTTTTCTGTGTCACGGCATGCAGAGAGTTGTAGTAAACACGACGAACATCGTCCAGAAGCTGGTGGCCAGCGGCCTGGAATACGTCAAGGAGAAATAATCGGATGGGAGCTAGCATCATCAGGAATGACCCAGCAGGATAGATTAGGGAGACCTTGCATAACGTGTCCACAATAGTCGATATTCGGGGGAGTGATGGAAATAGGCGGCCGAGATGGTCTTGATTAACTCCTTGCGGGAGAAATGCGACAATCCAGAGAACGCGCACAGCGTCGTCACCAAGCGCCTTCACAGACGGCGATTCCAGGGATAACCTGATCGTGAACCCGAGATTATCCTTGCCATCTCCCGTCTGTAGTAATTCACTCCGCCGCGAATTCCACCTTTCCAGTAGCACCTTTGCTGACCATCTATTCTCTTTTGCGGTGTACGCAATGATGGAAATGGAGAGCGGATGAAAGTCGATCGTGGCCAGCAGTCCATCAATTTCACCGTCACTGATTTCCCCATGGTATATCTTCCTGAAAGATTGCCTCGCCGGCTCTCTAGCAAGTGAAGGGACATCAAACTGGGTCCATGAGACCCTCCTGGCATTTGAATTAGTTCGGGAGGTCAAGAGGACAGTGATCCCGCGAGTGTTGGCAATGTAGGCAATAAAATCTGATATTCGTGTAGCTTCGTCCCGATCCACTGCATCCTCAAAGGTCTCTGCATTATCGAGGACGAGGAGTACAGAAGATAATCCAAGATTAGTCCTGATTTGGCGCTCGCCTTCCGCACCCGACATGGGGAGGCCTAGAACATTCGCTATGCGGTCCACGAATGAGGCAAATGTAATTGTCTTTGCATCCATACCCGTGTACGTTACAAAGAACCGTCGGCGGTAATGCTGAATGACGTCTTCCTCGTTCATCAGCGCCATCGCTAGCGTGCTCTTCCCAATCCCACCGGGACCGATCAGAGAGACATCTTCGTCGCAGAGCAAAGTACCTTTAATGTTACGAAGCAATTCTTCACGACCGAAGAACATGGCCGGAAGTGGGGGAGGAGGATCGGGTATCAAACTGCAATGCAAGTTATGCAATGTTTAGCGAACAGGCTGCCAACGGTGCTTACTTTTGGATACTGGGTCGCTGCAGCAGTTCATACATTTGTTCCAGGCGAATGACACATACGATGTTTAATCGGGTCTGCGGAGCCATCAACAGTCATTCCAAGGGAACATTGTGGCTGATCAACCCACGCTAAACGATGTGAAGGTCCTGTCCAGTTCTGTCGTCCACCCACTGATCTCTTTGACATCAAAACTTGCACCGAATATTCTCCGTGTCCGATTACGTTGCAGCGCATCCTCGACTCTTGATTGCAGATCATAAATCGACCTTTTAGACATGAGCTAATGTGGACAATAATCACACGGAAAGGTGAGACGAACGACTGGAGGACATCTAGTGCATTGCGAAGGGCTTCACTCATTCGGTCCATTGAGACTCCCTTGGTAGCGAGCGCCAACGTGGAGCAGATATCTTCGCAGTTACGAAGGAGAGCTCTCAAATCCTCCTTGTTCTTCAAGCTCGCCTGTGATGAGATCAGCTTGCTGATATTCCAAAGGAAACTCTAAAACTAACCTGCAAGAGCATGAGAATGCTCGAGATCCCTGTTAGGATGTGCTTTGCCGTGTCGATCGGAATGAAATTTTTTATGGCATCAATCGTCTGTATAGCAACCTCCAGTCCCTTGGACACAGTTTCTCTGCGCCCGGCCGACGCCGTGGCTGATTCTTGTCTATCACTAGATGATTCCGCGCGACGCTCACCCCTGCCTGAAGTTGTCTATGATAGCTTAAGAATCGTATGTCAACCTCCAGTGGGACTGAACTTGCCTTCGTGAGGGAGGTAATGAAGTCCTTCATAGTGCAGCTCGAATGAGCTTGAGCCTGGTATGTCACGGAGGTATACTAACTGAACGAGAGAATAGATGTGACACGTGACGGGCCGCAGGACAATTACTAACCTTTTTAAGCAAGTTGACCCCCCACCTCGACCACTCATCGCGTTACCACTAGCTTGGTGAGTACGACATGGGATAACGTCAATGGGATACAATGTGTACTCCATTCAGACCATGCCACGCAACGGTGAGTCGACCGAGCTTACAATGTGCCTCCACATAACTTATTATCCACCCGTTCCTTGCCAAGTTTGACGCATCCCTCAGCTCGTCGTTCATGCCAACAGCATCCAACGTATTTTCGTAGCCGAGGCAGCTATTCTACTCATCACATAACGTCTTTGTGTCGTTACCAGGGATACAATCGTTACGTTACATGAAAGCGTTGGCGTCGCAGACCGGATCGTGATGGAACGAGCCCGAGGCGCCGATAGGAACTTCAAGAGCGAAAAGTGGCTGAGAACGAAGTAATTGCGAAGGAGCATGCTGCGCGAGTACCAGGGAAAAGGGAGTCGCATGAGGCGGGCGTAGCAGGCAATGGAGGCCGAAACACGTGCTGAGGACAAGACTCGAGCGGAGGATATATCTGAGGTATTAGACTCAGAAACAGGTGGTATGCATGCCACGGCTGAAGATGGGAAACCGGACTTTCCAGAACGACAATCATTTACACCGTCGTCGGCATCAAAGACTAACTTGCGAGTTTCAAAAGATCAACAGGGATAGTGAGCTTTATCTTCATCCCTTGGGGCGCTGACGGTTTTTCCAGCTGTGTCGAGCAGGGTTCCGATGGCCATTGTCCGTCATGAACAGACTCTTTGGTGGTGACGATGGGAAAACGTTCTTCATGAACCGGAACCTAGTATTGTTGATGACGCGATAGGTGATAATCTGCAGCAGCAGCAGTCTGCGATCAATGATCGTGACTCGCTCTGTACTAGTAGATGGATCCTCCAGGATCATCAGCGTTTGCTCTACTACAGTTGATGACATCATTTGGTGAGCCAGTGTTGATACACTATAGAGGGAGGTGGATTAGCTGACAAATGAGCAGTCGTAGCAACGATTCCAACGGCAATGAAACTGATATCAACATGTTGTATCCTGCTTGCCAGCCAACTGAATTCAGCGGTAGTGGGGGAAACGTTCTCGACGAATTGGATAGGAAGGCGGGAATGATGGATCTCAAATACTCGCAACGCCCCCTTGATCCATACAGGTCAGTCTCGAGTTCAGTCGACCTCCGGTGGTCTATGTAACTAACAGCTACCTTCAGCCATCATAGGTGCACGACGTTCGTTTAAGCCGACCCCTCAGCCGTCATCGATGCTATCCGAATACTTTCCGCCCCTCATCTTATCCCGCATCTGCCTGTGGGTTCCGCCGCTTCGTTCCCCGTGCGGCTTGCGAATACAATGCAAGATCAGGCAGTGCCGTGCTTAGATAGTATCGATGAGCCGATCCCAGAATCGATCCTATCCCCACACTTCCTTCAAATGTCGTGATGATGCAGTTCCCGTGTATTTGTGATGGCTCGAGAGGACAGTGAATACAGGTTCATTTACCAACAGTCTGTATCGTGATTCGTACACATCAATATTACCTTGTATGTGTCTGCAAGAACCTTTGCCACCCTGGAAACTTGTTGTTGTCGACTCTCATCATTGGCATACACACGTCGAGCAACGCCGGGGGAACTCCAGATTCCCTGCACAGCTCTACAACTTGAGCGAAAGACTTGTCCGAATCTAATTTGCGGTCCAGGAGCATCTCCACCTCTCCCAGGGCCCTTATACATGATGTCTTGTTAAGGATGTCACCTTGGGTGTCGCAATCTACGACAGCATCGACTAGGAATTGGTGCGCTGCCGAGTAGTGGCCTGCATAAAGCTCATTCTGTCCTCGAAGACATAGAATCCGCAGAAACTGAGTGGATGAGGAAGTAGCCAAGAGGCCAAGGGTATCAAGGCCGCGTTGCAAAAGGGATCGAGCAAGGTCATAATTCCCCTGAACAGAGGCAACCGCTGCCTTGTGTGACAGAATTTCCACGGTGAGTTGGAAGCTACCATTCACTGACTCGTGTGCTTCGTTAAGAAGTTGCATCGCAGCATCCAACCTGCACTGCAGAAATGCTGCTTCTGCAACAGCGCAGAGGAATCTCCAGCGATCCCACACGTCAGATGATGACATGCAGTTGGATCTGAGGGGCTCGAGGTGCCTCTGGACTTCCTCTGGACTGTTGTACCCATGCCACATCCTTGCTTGCCAATGTGATATATGGGACGAGAGACCGCGAGCATTGTCATCCATCGAGTGCACGAACAAGGTATCGGTACTCTCGGATGACATTTGTATCCTCGACCAGTCAAGCACAAAGCTAATCCCCGCCTTCTGGTCCGGAGCAGTATCTTGCCAAGATGGGGAGTAAATGAAGTCATCCAGAAGCTGCCGCGCTCGTGAGATATATCCAAGATTATTGTATGTCATTGCTGCATTCTCGGTACAAATCGACGCCATGGCGTGGTTCCCAACGGAAATGAACAAAGTCTTCGAAGCTAAAAAAGTTACTCCGGCACTTGAATAATTCGACAGCTCTGAATAAAGTCGTCCGAGTTCAAATAGACAGTATGCTTTCAGGCCTTTTTTGATGGATGGCTCTTCGGGAAGCAGGGAAACCAGAGGACTGAGCGACGTAGGCCGTGGTTTGTGCCACACGAGACCACGAAGAAACACATAGCAAGCAAAACTGGCGGCTCCAATGTCGGAGGAAGTATGTGTGATGTCGAATGTGATCAGGTGTTCAATGTTGAGATGGTCGGAGACCAGCAAATCCGAGTGTGAATCTCTCTTCTCATTGATAGCTCGCAAGGAGGTGTAGTAAACATGACGAACGTCTTCAAGAAGCTGGTGACCAGTGGCCTGGAACGCACCAAGGAGAAATAACCGGATCGGAGCCAGCATCATCAGGAATGATCCAGTGTGATAGACCAGGGAAACCTTGCACAGTGTATCTACGATGGTCGATATTCGGGGGAGTGATGGAAATAGGCGGTCGAGATGATCTTGATTGACTCCTTGCGGGAGAAATGCGACAATCCAGAGGACGCGTACAGCGTCGTCACCGAGCGCTTTCACAGATGGTGATTCCAGGGATAACCTGATCGTGAATCCGAGGTTATCCTTGCCATTGCCTGTCTGCAGTAATTCACTCCGATGCAAATTCCATCTCCCCAATAATACCTTTGCGGACCATCTATTCTCCTTTGCAGTGTATGCTAGGATGGAAATCGAGAGCGGGTGGAAGTCGACCGTGGCCAGTAGTCCATCAATTTCATCGTCGCTGATCTCCCCATGATATATCTTCTTGAAAGACTCCCTCGCTGGCTCTCTCGCAAGTGGAGGGACATCAAACTGGGTCCACGAAACCCTCCGAGCATTAGAACTTGTTCGAGAGGTCAAGACGACAGTGGCCCCGCGAGTGTTGGCGACGTGGGCAATAAAATCCGATATTCGTGTGACCTCATCCAGATCCCCTGCATCCTCAAAGGTCTCTGCATTATCGAGGACGAGGAGCACAGGAGACGATCCAAGATTGGTCTTGATTTGGCGCTCGCCCTCTGCACCTGACATTGGGAGGCCTAGAACATTCGCTATGCGGTCCACGAACGAGCCGAATGTGATTGTCTTTGGATCCATACCCGTGTACGTTACAAAGAACCGTCGGCGATAATGCTGAGTGATGTTTTCCTCGTTTATCAGCGCCATCGCTAACGTGCTCTTCCCGATCCCACCAGGACCGATCAGAGAGACATCTTCATCACGGAGCAGAGCGCCTTTAACGTCACGAAGCAACTCTTCACGGCCAAAGAACATGGCCGGAGGAGGAGGAGGAGGATCTGGAATCAAACTATAACCCAGATTATGCAGCGCTTAGCGAGCAGGCTGCCAATAGTAGAGAGCATGCTTACTTCTGGATATTGGGTTGTTGCAATAGTTCATATATTTGTTCCAAGCGAATGACAGATACAATGTTTAATCGTGCCTGCTGGAGTTGTCAGCAGTCATTCCAAGAAAACATTGTAAATGAACAACGTACGCTAAAGGATGTGAAAATTCTATCCAGCTCCGTTGTCCATCCACTGATCTCTTTTACATCCAGGCTTGCGCCAAAAAATCTCCGTGCGTGACTACGTCGCAGCGCGCCCTCGACTCTTAATTTCAAATCATCAATCGATCTGTTCGACATGAGCCAATGTGGCCAACAATCATACGGAAGGGTGAGACGAACGATCGGAGCGCATCTAGTGCATTGCTAAGGGCTTCGCTCATTCGGTCCACTGAAACTCCCTTGGTAGCGAGCGCCAACGTGGAGCAGATATCTTCACAGCTACGAAGAAGGGCTTTCAAATCTTCCTTGTTATTCAAGCTGGCCTGCGATGGGATCAATTTACTGAGATTTGAAAAAACACTAAAGCTAACCTGCAAGAGCACAAGAATGCTCGAAATCCCCGTCAGAATATTCTTCGCCATATCAATTGGTACCAAATTGTTGACGTCATTAATTATCTGTATAGTGACGTCCAGTCCCTTGGACACAGCTTCTCTTCGCCTAGTCGATGCAAGAGATTCTTGTCCACCATCGGACGGTTCGGCACGGTCCTTGCCTTTGCTTGAGGTTGTCTGGTATGATAGCTTAAGAATCGGCTGTGTCAACCTCCAACGACTGGACTCGCCTTCCTGAGGGAAATGACGAAGTTCTTCATACTGCACTTTGAATAGGCCCGTGCCTGGTATAGACCGAATGAAAAGAGAGAGGGTAGGATGAACGCCAGATCAGCTAGGGCAAAGGGGGTCGGCGAGCGTGATCCGAATTGAACGGAACATTTCCATATATAGCGCCCTCAATTATATCTCATTGGCTGAGAACAACACAAGTTTAGTGCTCCACAATGAAGATGGAAAGTCAGGCTGGTACTAGTAGCTGGTTAGTGTGAAGCAGTAAAGGGGAATGTCACGATTTTCACTCGTTGGGTGGTGGGGTGGCTAATACCACAAATCCACCCTCCCTTTGCGCTGCACACTCAGACCACCGTCTTGTCGTTATGATGCTCTCACCGGTGAACCGGTGACCTTCAACATCATTTAATACATCGAACGAAGTCCAATCGATGTTCATGTCCATTTATGGATCCCTCGTTGTGCCAACGATACAAGGGGGTTGAGGGCACCACGCAAGTGGATGGTATACAAGAAACGTTGATGATATGGAATGTCACATTCACCAGTAGAATGTCGAGCGGGCCTGAGCATGTATCACAATTAGCACTCAGATGACTCCGAAATTTGTAAGGTGAGTCATGGAGCATGAATTGAAGTTTTTGGACATCGCTCCTTGAGCTGTGAGGTCCAGTGAGGAGAGGGGAGGTGGAGAGGTGGAGGGCAAGGTCGGGCAAGGGTGCGGGGCGCTCTTCGGCCCGGAACAGAACCAACGTGCCGGGTATGCGTGAGCTGCTCCCCAAGTATTAGGAGTGACCGATGACGCAGGCCGCGAGGCGGCATACCCAGCAAGTAGGAGGGAAGTGGAAGGGGCTAGGCTAGGCCGACAGAGGCCTGGGGACCTTGGCCAAATAGACCAGGCATGAAGCCGCTCGGTGGCATGATGCCTGGCGCCAGTTGTGCACGCGCATTGGAGCGACACATGACAGGGAAAGGAGCCCGGAGGTCACGTGCAAGTTGACTTCACTCAGACCTGAGGCACCATCAGGGAGGAGGGTGAGCAGGCACGAGTGTGAGTGCAGAATGCACGCCAGCATTGAGGTGTGTCAGTACAGCACATGAGGGGGTGAGAGAAGACACGGGGGTCATGTGCATGGTAGTCTTACTCAGGCCTGAGGTAGCATCAGGGAGGAGGGGGGATCAGCGCAGGGAAGAGCGCGAAATGCGCGTCAGCATGCCAGTGGACGCGCATCGGAAAAGCACATGACGGGGCGGGGGTCCCGGGGGTCATGTGTACCAAAGCCTCATTCTGACCTGAGGGAGCGTCAGGTGTGAGGCTGCAAAACTGGAACCAGCCTCAGACGAGGTTATGACCACTGATGAGTCGGACGTGTAACCTGCCAGTGAATGTCGAACAGATAGTTGGTTGCCCAGTCTTGAGGAAAATGCCTCCACGGTCCTCGTGGTGGGCCGAAAACGACCTGAGATGCACTGAAACGGGCGAGGACGAGCGGCGAGCACCACTGTTGCCAGTGCAAGGTGGGTGGGCGGGAAGCACTGGTGCCCCTCGCTTATTGTCCCTCGTCCGAAGATCTTGCACTTGGAACAATGTGAAAATGAAATACTGTCAGAACGAGGCCAACATGCATTGGCGGAACTTGCACAGGAAACTAAAGCCAGAACATTGTAGCATGATGAACACAGTCAACCATTGGCAGCATGAAGTGTGGAGAGGAAGTTTGATTCAACACGCCACGCCGATCACATGATCTTTGTGATGAAGAGGACATGAGTTAACAATCACAGCGGCGCATGCAATGCCACGCAAACTACACTTGCTGACCGACTTCAGAAACGGCGACGACACGACAACATGGCAACGGTGAGTTGGCGACCGGCCTTAAAATGTGCCTCCACACAACTTATCATCCACTCATTCCCTGCGAACTTCGCCTCAGTTCGTCGTTCACGCCAACACCATCTGACGTATTTTTGTAGCCGAGGCAGCTGTTCAACTCATCACACAATACCCTTGTGTCAATATCGAGGATACAACCGCTACGTTACGTGAAGACGTGTGGTAATGTTGGCGTCGCAGACCGGATCGTGATGGAACAAGTGCAAGGCGCCGATGGGAACTTGAAGAGGGAGGAGTGGCTGAGAACGAAGTGATTGCTAAGGAATATGATGCGCAAGTGCCATGGCAAGGGAGAAGCGAGAGCCACGTGAGGTGGGCACAGCAAGAAATGGAGCCCAATACAAGTGAAGTTGTGGACAAGATTCAAGCGAAGGGTATATCTGAGGCGTCAGACTCGGAGGCAGGTAGCATGCATGACACGACTAAATAGGCTACGAGACAGCAGGCTCTCTAGGACGACAGACGTTCATACCATTGTCGGTATCAAATACGGTTCACACAAGGTTCGAAAAAACAAAACTAGGGTAGTGAGCAACTTTCCTCTACATCTTTTTGGGTGCTGAGGGTTTTTCCAGCTATAGTGAGTAGGACTCCGATGATCATCGCCTGTCACGATCAAACTCTTTGACTTTTTCCTGCTGGCGACGATGACGAAACGTTACTGACGAACCAGAACCCAGTATTGCTGATGATACGATCGGCGACAGTCTGAAGTACCGGCAGTCTGCAATCAATGCTCCTGACTTACTTTGCACTGGTATGTACATGCATCCTGTAAGATCATTAACGCTTCCTCTACTACAGTTGATGACATCATTTGGTGAGCTAATTTTGATACACTTTATAGAGGGAAATGAGTTGGCTAACAGACGGGCAGCCATATTGACGACTCTAACCGCAGTGAAACTGATATCAACATGTTGCATCGTGCTCGCCAGCCAACTGAATTCATCGTAATGGGGGAACATTCTCGGCGAGTCGCATAGGAGGGCGGGAAGAATGGATCTCAAATCTTTGCAACGCCTCTTTGATCCGCGCAGGCCAGTCCCGTGTTTAATCGATTACCGGTGATCCGTGTAAAGACTAACAGCTACCTTCAACCATCACAGGTTCACCGTATTCATCTAAGCCGATTCCTCAGTCGCCATCGATGCCATCTGAATACTTTCCATCCCCTCACCTTATCCTGCATCTCCCTCTGGGTTCCGCCGCCTCGCCCTCCGTGCGACTTGCGAATACAATCCAAGATGAGGCAGTACCACGCTCGGATAGTGTCAATAAGCCCACCCCAGAATCGATTCCGTCCCCATACCTCCTTCGAACGTGGTGATCGTGTAGTTCCCGTGTATTTATGACGAATCGAGGGGAGAGTGTGAATACGGGCTCGTTCACTAAATGCTACCATCGTCGAATAGAATTTCACCCTAGCTGTATGACATAGTAATGGCGTCCAGCACAAAGGAAGCTGTGGTGACATGTTAAATAAGATGTCAATCGAAATAGATGTAACATCATTTGGTGGGAGCGCGACGTCGCGTGGTTGATTCATCATGATGCAACTTGGAATTGCATATGGCCTAGTGGCATTGCTCGACTGGTGTGGGCATGCTGCCTGGTGTCATCGCCTTATTTCTTTTGTATAGAACACACCAAGCTCAACCTCGGAACTCGGTGGAGTGAGGGGTACTTAGCAACCCGACGACCTCCATGTGATAACTTAGATGCAGGTACTGTCGGCGAGGCTGATGACAATATGGCTAACTTCGAGGATGCATGGTCCACAAATACAAGTTACATGGTAGGACTTGTACAACATTGACAGGGTGGTGTCCCATACATATTGCATGGTTCGTTGTGAGTCGTAGGTGCCATCTCAAAATCAGTGTATCAACAGTCTGCATCGTATACATCGACATTACCCTGTATGCGCCTGCAGAAACCTTTTCCACCCCGGAAACTTGTCATTATCGAGTCTCATTATAGGCTCGCACACACCGGACAACGCCGGCGGAACGCCAGATTCTCTGCATAGCGCCACGGCCTGGGCGAAACTCTTATCCGAATCTGACTTACGACCTAAAAGCATTTCTACCTCCCCCAGAGCTATTAGGCGGAACGTTTTCATTTCGATACTACCTTGAGCGTCGCAATCCACGATGGCATCAGCCAAGAGTTGGCGCGCTGTCAAGTAATCACCTGCATACAGCTCATTTCGGCCTTGAAGATATAGAATGCGCAGAAACTCGGTGGATGAGGGAGTAGCCACCAGGCCAAGGGTATCGAGACCGCGCTGCAGAAGAGATCGAGCAAGGTCGTAATTCCCCTGGACGGAAGCAACCGCTGCCATGTATGACAGGATTCCCACAGTGAGCCCGAAGTTGCCATTCACAGATTCGTGTGCTTGACTAAGAAGTCGCATCGCTGCATCGAATCTGCACTGCAAAAATGCTGCATCTGCAATGGCGGAGAGGAACCCCCAGCGAGCCCACACATCGGATGACGACATGTAATCAAATCGGAGGGGCTCGAGGTGTATCTGGACTTCCTCCGGCGTGCTGTACCCATGCCACATCCTTGCCCGCCAGTGGGATAGATGGGAGTCCATACCGCAATAACTGTCATCCATCGAGTGCACGAACAGGAAATCGGCACTCTCGGACGACATATGCATCCTCAGCCAGTCAAGCGTGAAACTGATCTCCGCCTTCCGATTCGGGGCAGTATATTGCCAAGAGGGGGAGCAAATGAAATCATCCAGAAGCTGTTGCGCCTGTGAAAAGTATCCACGGTCATTGTACGACAGCGCTGCGTTTTCGGTAGAAGTTGACGCCATGCCGTGATAACCTATGGAAACAAACAATGCCCTCGAAGCTAAATAAGCTACTCCGGCACTTGAATCATTCGAGAGTTCGGAATAAAGTCGCCCAAGTTGAAATAGACAGCGTGCTTTCCAGCTTTTTTCGACGGGTGATTCCTCAGGCAGCGAGAAAACTAAAGGATTCAGCGACGTAGGTCGTGGTTTGTGCCATTCGAGACCACGAAGAAATCCATAGCAAGCAAAACTGGCGGTTCCAATGTCAGAGGGAGTGTGCGTGATGTCGAACACAATCAAATGTTCCATATTGAGATGGTCGGAGACCAGCAAATCAGAATGTGAATCTTTTCCCTCAGAGATGGCTGCC
>JBBPMZ010000239.1:5004-18491 GCA_038090575.1 Tylopilus cf. pernanus | reverse complement strand
GGAAATACCTCTGAAACAGTCCCAGTGGTCCGTTTCCTACTCGACAAGGGGGTCAATATACATGCCGTCTCACGTGGTCGTAGGGACACAGCGCTCCACCTTGCTGCGATGTCCCCTTGGGAACCGCGCGCCTTGGAACTGGCAAAAATGCTCCTCGACGCTGGCTGTAAACTGGGCACACGGAATAGACGAGGAGAGACACCACTGACAATTGCAGTGAGACGAGGGTACATTACGGTCGTAGAACACCTGCTCTCGCGCAAGGCTCCGCTTCCCTCTCATATCCTTCTTTTTGCGCTACAGAAACGCCAGAAACCCCGGATGATCGAGTTGCTGTTACGTGGAGGTGCCAACATGGAAGCGCGCACCATAAGTGGTGATACAGTGTTTCACCTTGTCATCACGCGCCTAGAGTGTGAGACATATGGAGGGTTTCAATGGGAAGAGGAAGTTGCCAGTGTGGACCAGGGTGAAGCATTGCCAGACCAAGACACAGTATTGCAGCCTGAGGATGAGGACGATAGCGACATCTATGACCCCTGTGAGGAGTACCGAGAAATTGAGTACTTGGAGCTGGCCAAGATTCTCATTCAGGCTGGCTGTGATCCTGCTTCTCGTGGTGCTAATGGGAGAACCGCCCTGGAAGTTATCATCGGGAGAGGCGACATTTTTGAGGTGGAACATTTTCTCTCTTGTGGCCCTGTATCATTCCCTCAGGACATCCTATCCACTCTACTGCAGCATCGCTCGACCCACAACTCGGAGATTGCCACACTCTTGATCCGCAGAGGTGCTGACGTACATTATGCGGCGAACGATGGAGATACGGTCCTTCATCTGGCCGTGATCCATTGCAAGGAGCCACTCTGCCTCGACATGATCAAAATCTTCGTGGAGGCTGGCTGTGATCCCACCCGCTTCGGTGCTGAAGGCACAACGGTCCTAGAACTCGCCATCGAGGCAAAGTATACTTCTGTTGTTGAATATCTTCTCTTGCGCAATGTCCCGCTCCCTCCAGACATTTTTCCAACTATGCTCCAGCGCTATTTGAACATTCCGGAGATTGTCACATTCCTCACTCACGAAGGCGCCACTGTACATTGTACAACGAATGGTAAAGACACAGTCCTTCATCTCACTGTGACGAATTACAAGGAATCAATCTGCTTCGACCTGATCAGGATCTTCTTGGAGGCTGGTTGCAATCTCACTCGCCTCGAGACTAAAAGCACAACGGTCCTCGAAGGCACAACGATCCTGGAACTCGCCATCAAGACAAGACACACTTCCGCGGTCAAATTTCTTCTCTCGTGCCATGACTCGCTCCCCTCAGATATCCTGTCCACTGCACTGCAGCGTCACCTGATCAACAACTCAGAGATTGCCGAATTCCTAGTTTGCAAAGGCGCAGATGTACATTTTATAACGAGTAGTGGAGATACAGTTCTTCACCTCACCATGTCCCGGTACAACGGAATGTTGCGCCTCGAATGACTCAAGTTCTTCATTGAAATGGGCTGTGATTCCACTTTCTACGATGACCAAGGTAGAACGATACTAGAACTCGCCATCGCTGACGGAGATACCTTCTTAGTGGATCGTTTACTCTCGTACGGTGTCCCGCTCCCCCAGGACATTATTTCAACCGTACTGCAGCGTCGCCTGACGTACCGCTCTGGCATTGTTGAACTCCTAGTTCGTCAAGATGCTAATGTATATTTTGTCACAAATGGTGGAGATACGGCTCTTCACCTCGCACTAACCTGGTACAGAGGATCACTGTGCATCGACTTCATCGAGATCTTCATTAAAGCAGGTTGTGATCCCACATCCTGTGATTCGCAGGGTAGAACCGTTCTCGAACTTGCCATCGCAGTGGGATTTACCTCCATGCTGGATGATTTGCTCTCACGCGATGTCCCACTCCCTCCTATCATCTCCCAGTGGTCAACTGCCAGCCTGGAGCATCACTGGACCCGCCAGTTTATTGACCACCTAGTAAGACAAACTGCCGATCAGGATTCTCCCCTGAACGAGGAAGACCTAGCTCTGGATGTCGCTATAAAGTCATGGCGTAAGAGGTCGACATACACGAAGTTAGTCAAGATCTTGATTGAAGCTGGCTGCGACTCGGACCCAGCTTCCTATGTTCAAGCCATACAGTGCGAAACCATCTTCCAAGTTTCCATCGCACATGGATACGACCGCTTGGTGGATCACTTCATCTCATGCGCAGTTCAGCTCCCCCATGACATCCTACTCACTGTACTACAGCGTCACTTGGTCCGCAAGTCAGATACTATTGCACTCTTAATTCGCAAAGGCGCAAGTGTGCATTCTACTACGAGCAGTGGAGATACGGCCCTTCACCTTGTGATTAAAATTTACCGTGACGGCGAGCCAATGTGTCTGGAATTGATCAAGCTCTTCATCGAAGCTGGCTGCGATACCATGCGCTGTAATTCTGAAGGAAAATCTGTTTGGGTATCTATTATGGAACGTGGCTGTGGTCGCGGGCTGGAGTCTCTCTTCTCATTCGACACTCGACGCCCTCCAGACGTGTTGCTCATGGCGCTTTGGTATCGCTTGGCTCCGCGGACGATTCACTTCCTCATTCGCAATGGCGCGAACGCGACACTCGCTACATCAACTGGGGATACTGCACTTCACCTTGTCATCACCGGATACTGGAAACGGACATGTCCGGAGTTGGTCAGAAGGCTTATCGAAGCTGGTTGCAATCCCAACTCGTGTAATTCTGAAGGGAAATCAGTTTTGATGGCATCCATTGAAAAAGGGTACACTTCCGTGGTCGAGCTTCTAGTCTCGTCGTACAACGTCCCGTTACCCCCCGACATTCTCCTCACCGTGCTGCAGCTCCGCGCGAACCCTCAGATCATCGAACTGCTGATTCGCTACGGTGCCAACGTGCATTCCAACTCCTTGCTTCAGACTGTACATACGTCATACCCTGAGTTGGCGCATCAGATTCGCGTTGCTGATATGATTTGTACTACACGGTGTGCAAAGAGGGTGCATGCAAGTCTTGAGGACGAGACGCTTGGCCATGTTAAGAAACGGCCGAGGCTCCAAGTTGAATAGGCTGACTCGGTAAGTGTCCAAGGCTATATCTATGGTATTAAGTTGGAGATAATCTGAATCATATCTGACTAGGCTCGTCAGACCTGCGGTGGCTTTCAGTGGCGATCAAGATCGGAAAAGTGGCCGAGTTGCTAACGGACCGATCCCTAGCTCTAGATCATAGAAGCATCGGGAAGGATTAATTGTCACATGGTGCAAAGCGGGAATTAGTACGTCATGACATCGAGACAGCAATAAGAAACGTCAAGAGAGTATTCAGTAGGAATGGTACGTAAATTGACTCGGACGCCGATAGAGCAACTTGAAAACTTGGGGTTCATTTTATGGCTGAAGTGAATGATGATTTTTTGTAGAGTAATGTACTCCTATGTAATACCAGGACGAACGACTGCTCAGTTGGGCCAGTCGAGTTCAAGGCACAGGTGGTGAAATAATTTGATGTGTCTTGCTGGTAATACCCACGACCTCTGATTTGATACCCTTGGTCCACCCCTACTGGAAGCGTTGGTTTGGGGCTTCGCCCATCGCCTCCTAAGAAGATCGGAGCGTCGGATGGGAAGGGAACCAAAAGTGATTGAATTGGGAGGGTCTATTATACGAGAGTGACTATGATCGGCAATTAAGGACGTAGCATCTAAATTAGGCATGCATCTAACACAAAGTCTATATTCTACCCAAGCTTGAAATCAAGGTCAGTTGTGCGGAAAGGATACCATCGATACGAAACTTATGGAATAACTTTGTCCCATCCTCCCACCCGGATAGGTCCTTTCTCACCATTGGGATGATACGAAGTATAGCGTGATGTTGTGCGCCGTCCAAGCGTTGTCTTGTCATGCAGCTTCAGTATGGGCACGCAGGAGCGAAGGTCAAGAACGCCTATCAATACAAAAAGTAGGATGAACGACACGAAACAGAGGATGTACCCAAACCTTGCCCCGGTGACTTGAAGCTTGCTCAGTTCGTACCTCGATGCAAGTACTTTCTGGGAGGCTTCTTTAGCCGGTCGGTCGCGCCCATCGGTGCGACGTCAGGCTTCGCCAGTGTAATGGTTAGTTGTCAACTAATCAGGCCAGGGGACGATCATCCCTTTCGAGAAGTTTTGTTGGGACGATGCGAGATACCACCTTGGATGCCACGACCACCAACAGGAATGAAGCCCTCAACGATGGTGATATAAAGCCTCAGAAAACTTTTCCTTTTTCGGGAACGGTAAGAAGATCCTCGTGGACACCGGTAGAGTTCAAGGACCTCGAGCATTCCTTGTCAGCTTCAGTCTTGGTCAGATGGGCGGTATGGCCTTCCTGCCACAAATATTCCCAGGTCCGAAGGAACGGTTCTGGTGATGAGATTTGATTGAGTGCACACTGAACAGTAAGATATATTGCATCACGCACGAGAATGCTTGGCTCCCATCGCACGACGTTATTCCAGAGGTTGAGCTTTGAAGGCAAATCTCTATGACTCTTGACCCACTTGGCATAGTCTGTAGAAATTATTAGGCACGTCTCACATCGATGGACGAGCCACCAACGCACAAGGATACATGACTGTCTCGGATGTTGGGCGAATGGCAATAGGTTCTTCTAAATCGGAAGATCCACTGATAAAGTATGGTCGAGACCGTGGTGCAATAGGAATATATAGATGAACTTACGCTCGTGTGACCCGTGCAACCTCTGGAGAAAAGCCTTCGACGTGATCCTTTTCTCGCTCAGGAACCTTCGAGGAAACAAACATTGGGAACGACGCGTTCTGAACTCCCATTGCCTTTATTTTCTTGTTGAACCAATCTGATGACGTGTAAGCATCGTGTCACAATCAGGTGTTCAACGAATCACCTTGAATCTCTTCCCAGATGCTGTAAGACCATGATCTAAGGATGTAGCATCCACTAACACTGTAATACTCCAACATGTCTGCTTTTAACAAAACCTGTCACCAATGATGCTGAGAACGCGACGTGATGCTGATCCGGAGACACTCACATTCTGATACCAGGCTGAGAAATCGACCTCCTTCTTGACACCGATGGCAATCTGAACAGCACCCTCGATCTTAGAATCCTCTTTCTCTTTAACAATAGGCTTTGGGATGGCGCCATCAGCTTTGAGAGATGTAAAGTCGACCTCTTCAATTTTGACATCTTCGGTTTCGAAGCTCTGGAGATACGTGATGATGTCTTTCCCAGACAAAAACACAGTGGAGCTCGACGAACACGCGTGAACGGCGAACGTCACAGACGACGATGCGATGGAAGCGTCGATCACGGTGGTCACCTTGGAGAACGTGTCCTTGTTCAACGCCAGCGGGGACACTACGCAATCGGGGATGAGTGATCGTCTGGGACACATCAGAAAGACGCACGAGAGTTCTTATCAAGCCCGAAAAACTCTGTGAGGAGATCCTCCGACGCCAGACGGAGCTCTTTGAGATTGAGTTTTTTGGCGAGGGCGGAGGAGCTTGTTTCGGTGTCATCACGTGCGATGACGACGACGGGAACTGGAGTGGCAGTCTTTGCGGTTTTTGGCTTGTAGACAAGGGTTTTGATGAGTTCGAAGGAAGCGGGGACGGAGGGGGTGGCGACCAGGGCATCGCGCCAGGCAGCTAGGGAGTTTGTGTCTGGATGACAGTCGCGGCCGGGGTGATGGCGAGGGCTGCCAGAGAAGTAGAGAGGAGATCTGGAGAGGACATGGTGGATGTTGAGAGAGGAGCACTCAGGAGGGGGCGGTGTTTAAAGGCAGAGAGGGAATATGACTCGATAAGACTAGTACGCCCTGTTATCAGATCATGCCCTGTCGTACACCCCCGGTGGCGATTCATGGCTACCGCCCGCGAAAGCCTATGGATGCGTCGTACAGCATGCTGAGCAGCCCGCATACGACCTCCGAAACTTATGCAACGAAGCAAACCCGAAAATTCACGCCGTACGTAACAGCCAATGATTTTCACAGACGCCATGTCATAACAGCCTTCAATCCTTCTCCACGAACAAGAACAGCCACCCCCGACCTATTGCAAAAAGATGCACCGTCACGACATGGACGTGACTCACTGAATGATAGTAACCTTGATATACACTCGGGGGGAACATCATTAATAGTTCCTCGACTTAACCAGCTATCACGCGACCAAGACCGACAGTTAACACTGCCTCCAGGACGCAGTGGGTTCACAAAATTATCCTCGTGCAGACCTCATTTACCTTCTCTGCTGTGGCTCTACTGAATTAAACACGTTCAGTTGCTGTGGTTCGTAATTAAAAGGCTTGTAACCTGACCACCACCACGAAGAGCTTCATCGAACGGTGCTTCCAGCAGGCTCTCGACGATATTATAACAATCTCGCAATGCATCTCCTCCTCCGTACTCAGATACGCGAATAACTAAGAAGACGCCCAATGCCTCAATAGTATTGAAGTGCTTCACCAGCAGTTAGGGTCAGTTCGGGGATGTGCCGAAGCCATCCTGGAGGTTATAACCATCCCAAATCTCACCATCGATCGATGGATCATCACTTGGTTGTTCAACGGAGGACTGCCCCCGTGTTTAGACAAGCTGAGGGAGATGGATAACATATTCAAGATCAATGACCAGCTTCGACCAGCAGCGGCTCCTACGCTGCCACTCAGGCCGTCTGCGGACAATATTACGAGAGCGATGGCGCTCTTTGAAAAGCATAAGAATGTGTTTCGCTTCTTGCTCACTGGTAGTCGGTCGAGGTCGTTATTGATTCGGTTACTCAGGGACCACCACAGCCGCCAGAGTTGCCCCATCCCGATAGCAATCTCACTGCGGAAGAAATACCACAGGATGTTCAGGAAACCACAGTTCAAAGCAGGTACATCCTAGCCGTTTAATTTCTTTCTCCTCTAACGCCGCTGTAGCACGAGAGCACGGACGTGATGAGAATATATCCCAGTCAAATGCAGATCGAGAAGCGTCAAGAAAAAAAGAGTTTCTTCATGCGTGTTCTATACCACTGTTGACATCATGTATTCCTCGGTAAAGTCACAGAGCGTCGCGGAAGTTGGTCCTGGTGTTAGTGCAATTATTGCTATTGCCCTACTGATGCTCACCCGGTAGTGCATCTACAGTGCGACCGAGCACCTGAAAATACGCTAGAAGATGGAGGCGTGCTTGTATACTGTTGTGACTCCTGAACAAAGCGATCAACAAACCTCACTGAGGTGATGCGCTCCCTCAACTGTGTGAAAGTCCCACTCTACCCTAACTCACCCCCCTGTCCATCGGTACACTCCCCTTTTCATCCTGCCGTATTCTCGCTCAATCAGCCCAACACAGACGATCATGATGAATCCAAGTGACATCGAAGATGTCAGTCACGGAACTTGGTGTAGAGATTGCACAACTCAAGACTCAGCTATCAGTGAACCACCAAGTTCATCGTTGCTTTGTTTCCCTCACTCATGGTCGTCAACCTAAAGATCTCGTCTCATCTTTGCGTGCCACGATGATCATCTCCGAGAAGTTCTGACTACCAAGAGTGAATACCTCTACAATCTTCTGCAACCCAGGGGGTTCCACTGTTTACGCTGTTGGTCAATGTTTTCACACGAGTGTATTACTATTGTGTTACTATACGCCAATCATCCACCAGTCGAACGCTGCGCAGCTTTGCCGTTTGATCGGATGCGAAGGTGAGAAGCCAATTGGGGGTTGGGCCGCACTTGAGGTATGATCAAAGGGGTAAGTTGTCTTGATGTCTCAGACGTGCTCGGCGTTGCTACAGTAGGTTTTCTCTCCTTTGTTAGTGCACATGGTAGATTGATTATGTCGGTCTCCAACATTGTCGTGATACTGGAAGAGGGATCTCGAGTGATTGCGTCTCTCGCCGTACCTTCAATGGCCGAGCCGTGTAGTCTATTCCTGCGTCAAGGGGTAGTTCGAAGGGATCGCGTGCGTGTTTGAACTTTGGCTGGGCTCGTTGATGTACGAATATCATTCAACAACCAACGCAGCCCATGCCAGCTCTCTGTTTGTTTTGGCGCTAAGAGCCAGCATTACTGGATGAGGCTGGGGTCGATATTACAACTACGAGTGGACTGCATGCTGCAAGTAGCTATCAATGTGTTATCGCAGCCGACTGACGCAGATGAAGCAGGTGTATCCCGTGAGTTGTCTCCGCAGTCCAATCTCTAACCAGTACGACTCATAACTTTTTGTAGGCTATGATTATCGGATTTCATCCGGGTGTTCCGTTTGGGATGGTGGAGCCAGGGATCATGGAGTGTGGGGTGAGTGCGGGATCGAGGTGGAAGAGGTGGATCGCACGGTTGTGGTGGGTGTGGTGGGTGTGCCAGTATCCTTTTTTGTCATGTTCGGACATTCATCTGGCTGCGTTAGCTTGACACAAGAATGGGAACGGGATGGTCACCAGACTGGAGTGATGTGAAAGAGGTAAGATATTTATACTCCAGACCTAATGCTCGCGCTATTCAATGCTTCTGTGACAGCCAAACTGTATACGCCCCCGGTCGAGTTTACGGACAGCTCGGCTTTGATTAGTGACGTTGAATCCACCATCAGACGGGACCGCAAGTGGTGGAGCATAGAACGAGTGTGAATATATCAAAGGTCTCAGGTCCGGTTGAGGCTGATCACCGGTGTGTCAGTGGCGGCTGTTACGTACCCACTTGAGAATTGGTATCACCTTAGCCATCACTTCAATGCCCAAGCATACCATTTATGCAGAGAGGCTATGCCTGCTCTATGGCAACGCCAACCCCCCATCCCCGTCCCACCGTGTTGTGGATTGTTCACAAGAACTCCCTCAAGAACTTTCTCAGTGGACATCGAACAAACAACCACTACGATGCGGAGGTTTATGGTTCGGCTCCAGTACTTTCTGTCCCAGCTACGCGCGAGACGTTCTGCAAAACTGCCCGCAGAGCCGCTTGCAGAACCACCCTCAGAACTGCCTGCAGCACTCCCTGCAAAAATACTCCCAGAACTGCCCGCAGAACCACCCGCAGAACCACCCGCAGAACCACCCTCAGAACTGCCTGCAGCACTCCCTGCAAAAATACTCCCAGAACTGCCCACAGAGCTGCTCGCAGAACCACCCTCAGAACCGCCCGCAGCACTCCCTGCAAAAATACTCCCAGAACTCCCCCCAGCGCTCCCCGCAAAAACACTCTCAGAACCTCCCGCAGCACTCCCCGCAAAGACACTTTCAGAATCGACCACAGTGCCTTTGGCAGAACCTCCCGCAAACCCTATTGTGCGGATGGACGGTATCAGAGAGAAATTCGGACGCTTCAGAGTCCTCATTATCGGGCGGGCCAACGCTGGGAAGACTACGATTCTGAAGCAAATCTGTAACTCCACAGAAGATCCGGTGATCTATGACGGAGATGGAAATGAGGTATGCTCAAACTTCTGTGGTGACACGAGTGTGCTGATAGCCTGTGATCAGGTCGACCCGACACGGATCCAGGCATCCAGGGAGGTGAGCTCAATATGGATATTGCGGTATTGTTGTTTGTCACAGCTCAGTCAACACGTTTCAAGCGCGGAATGCATAGTATTGAGGACGAATTGGTCTTTCATAGCAATCCGAATTTTGTTTTTCATGACTCGCGGGGCTTCGAAGCTGGAAGTGTAGAAGAATTCGAACAGATGAAGAAGTTTGTTTCAGAGCGTGCAAAGACAGCATTCCTCAAGAGGCGGATCCATGCTATCTGGTAATCTGAGGTAGCATCATTCATGCTACACTAACAATGCTGATGTTTCATTGAATAGGTATTGTATTCCAATGGACCAGTCCCACCGAGCTGTCTTGGCTGCCGAGGAAAAGTTCTTTAATGAATGTGATGCAGGGGGTGGTAAGTTTTCCCCACATATATGGAATCCTTTTTTGCTTATCCTTTGTGTCCATTTTCAGTCCCTGTGATACTTGTATTCACAAAGTGTGATGCTCTTCTAGCAAAGGCCCTTGCAGCCTTGACAGTTGAAGAGAAAATGCTGCCTCTAGGGAAAAGGATTGCAATTGGAAGATGCAATGTTGAGGGACTGTTGAAGAAAAATCCAGCATGGGAGACAATGCAAAAAATGCTATATCCACCAAAGGCACATGTGGAGATAAGTGGTAGGAATTGTGATGAAAACTCATGTGTAGCTTGCCTGATTTCAAATGTGTAGGGTTACACAAATCCAATGGGGGGTGTCAACTTCTCTTGCAAAAGACTGTGGTTTCCTTGAATCAAGAAGCATTACAAATGCTACTTGTGAATACACAACACACAAATACCATGCTCTGCATTGAATATGCTTTGATCTGGTAAGACATTCAAATTACAAATTTAGGGTTATATTAATTAAATGTATTGTAGGGTCCTCATACCTTTCATTAATGAGAAAAATGTGACTGGGCAAACATTAACAGGTGCTGAAGAGAAGGCTTTAGTGCAAGCAATTGCAACATGGTTTCCACATGTTCAGGTATGTGAGTTGCTATGGGGTGTAGATGATTGTCATGGTTAAACTGAACTTTATGTTCAATGACACTCATAGGGAGTAGGTGCACTGACTATCAATGGGTGTACAAAAGATTGCTGATCTATGTTCCTCTATTCTTGTTCTCATGCATAGTATGTAAGTCCAATAATTATAAATGGGCTTCAAGAAGAATGCTTATCCATGCCTCACTATCCTCTCTCTTATAGCAAGTAAGTACACTGATTGTAAACAGGTTTTTAAAAGGATATTAATCTATACCCCTCTCCTCTCATTCACAGCCAGTAAGTGAACTAATTGTGAATTGTCTTGCAAAAGGGGAACTGATTCATATCTGCCATCCTTGACTCCCACTCATAGTATGTAGGTGGACTGGTTTGGAATGGGCTTGCAAGACAATAACACTAATCCATACTCTTCTATCCTTTCTCTGTTCTCATTCATAGGCAGTAAGTGTGCTGATTGTGAATGGGCTTGTAGAAGAATACTGATCCATGCCTTTGGCCCTGTCTCTTCCCTTGTATTCATAGTATGTAAGTGCATTGGTTATGATTGAGCTTATAGTAGGATACTGACCATGCCCTTCTGTCCTTGCCCTCTCATTTATAGGAAGTGAGTACATTGGTTGTGAATAAGCCCTCAAACTTTGATGCTGGTTCATATCTCTCTCTCCCTACTCCTGTCATGTTATTCAAAGGGAGTAAGTGTACTGATTGTGAATAGGCTTGCAGAAGAGTGCTAATTGATGCTCTCTATCCTTGTCCTTGTCCTCTCATTCATAGGCAGTAAGTGCATTGATTTGAATGAGTTTGTACAGTGGCTGATCCATGCCCCTCTTCTTATTGATAGTATGTAGGTGCATTGATTGTGAATGAATTTTCTGATCCTAATCCATGCATCTGTCATTGCCCCTATCCTCCTCTTATCAAATAGCAAGTAAGTGTACTGCTTGTAAGTAATGCAGAGATATAATGATTTTGACATATTTCTCTGTTCTTGCCCTCATCTTCTAATCCCTAGGGTGTGAGTAGACTAGTTGTAGATGAGCTTGCTAAAGGATACTGATCTGTGCTCCCTGTCCTTGCCTCTCTTCTGTTATTCATAGCAAGTAAGTCTACTGATTATGAGTAGATTTGTAGAAGGATGCTGATTCATGCTCTGGTCTATTATTCATAGCATGTAAGCACACTAACTATAAACAAGCTTACAGAAAGATACTGATCCATGTCCCTTGTCCTCTCATTCATAGTATGTAAGTGTACTAGTTGTGAAAGGGCTTGTAAAAGGATGCTGATTTATACTTTCTGCTCTCTTCTCACTTATAGTATGTGAGTACACTGATAATGAATGGGCTTGCAGAAGGATGCTGATCCATGCTCTCTGTCTTTGTCCCTTTCACTGATAGTATGTTAGTACATTATTGTGAATGGGCTTGTAGAACAATGCTCATCTATGTTCCTTGGTCCTTTGTTCTGCTATCTCATTCATAGGGAGTAAGTGCACTGATTGTAACTAGGCTTGTAAAAGGATACTGACCCATGCCCTCTATCCTTGACCTTGCCCTCTCATCATAGGGAGTAGGTCCACCAATTGTAACATGGACTAGTAGAAGGATACTGATCTATGCCCATCTTGCCTATGACTGTCTTCTCTTACTCATAGGGAGTAAGTGTGCTAATTGTGAATAGACTTGTGAAAGAATGCTAATTTGTTTCTCTATCCTTGTTCTTCTTCTCTTATTCATAGTATGTAAGTATAGTGGTTATGAATGAGTTCATGGAAAGACACTGATCCATGCTTCTTCATCCTTGTCCCCATCCTTATTCATAGTATGTGAGTGCAATAGTTGTGAATGAGTTTATAAAAGAATATTGACCCATGCATTCTGTCCTTATCCCTGTTCTCACATTTGTAGGGAGTAAGTGTACCATGGACTAATTGTGAATTAACTTGGTGTTGAATACAGATCTATTCTCTTTTTTTCTCATCTCACTTCTCTTATTCATAGCCAGTAAGCATACTAATTGTGAATGGGCTTGTAGAAGGATACTAATTCATGTCCCTCTATCCTTCTTCCTATCCTCTCATTCATAGGGAGTAAGTGTATTGATTTCAATGTCTTGTAGAAGAATAATAATCCACACCCTCTGTCCTTGCATCTATCTCCTCATTTAAAGGAGGTAAGTATACTAATTATAAGTGGGCTTACAGAAAGATTTTGATCAGTGTCCCTCTATCCCTGGCTTTGTCCTCTTGTTTATAGCTTGTAAGTACATTGATTTCAGATATATATATGGGAGGATGCTAATCCATGTTCCTGTCCTTGTCTCTTTTCTTATTCAAAGCATGTAAGTGTACTGATTGTAGGCAGGCTTACAGAAGGGTATTAATCCTTTGTTTATGTCTCCCTTCTCTCAATCATAGTATGTAAGTATACTAATTGTGAGTATGCTTATAGACTTGGAAGGATGCTGATCTATGTATACCCTCTGTTCCACTTGTCTTATTATAGCATGTATGTTTACTCTGATAGGGCTGATAGAAAAATGTTGATCAATATTCTAACCTTTCTTTTGTCCTCTTATTTACATTATAGAAAGTAAGTGTACTGATATGAATTGACTTATATAAGAATACTGATCTCTGTGAATTACAACCTCTTTCATGATATTCATTACAGATGGTATATAGATATTTTATGACCTTCCACAGTATTAATTATGTTGATATTTTTAGGATGTAAGCTTTTATACATGCTTTTGAATCCCTTTAATCTTCTAATACTTCCATTTTCTATCTCAATTTATTAGGGGGTATGAATGAACTTCTTGTTATAATTGACTCTTGCTCATATTTTATATACATAGGAGGTCTGTGGTCTTTTTAATATTTACACCTCTAATAACA
>JBBPMZ010000238.1:0-18495 GCA_038090575.1 Tylopilus cf. pernanus | reverse complement strand
GCATTCCTTCTCTCTGACGTGCTTCCTGATGATCAGCGGCGAACGAGACGGTGAGCGTTCTCGACCTACCAGCTTCATCCCGATCTGATGCAGCATGCACTGTCTAGACCTGCTCGACCCTTATGATTTTCGTCTTGGCTATGTTGCTCAACCCTGAGGCTCAGGCTCGCGCCCAGGCAGAGATCGATTCCGTTGTTGGAACCTTACGGCTTCCAGTTTTCGAGGACCGTCCTTCGCTTCCGTATGTTGAGGCCGTCCTCCGTGAGACATTGCGGTGGCATCCGACGGCCCCGCTAGGTACATCCTTTGCCCGTTTTGTTTCAAGTTGACCCATCTTTTGGATCAGGTGTCCCTCACGCTGCATCCACCGCGGACACTTATGGCGGTTATTTTATCCCAAAAGGTTTGTTATGAAACGATGGTCCGACCCTGATTGATCTTATTCTCACACAGGAGCCACCATCATCGTGAACACCTGGCACGCTTACCCTCTTCTGATCACTGCGTTATCTTATCTTTTTGTAGGGCCATGACGCGCAACGAAGCCAAATATCCCAATCCCGAAGAATTCCAACCAGAGCGATTCTTTGATGGGGACGGCAAACTCAACAACGACCCGATGCGATATGCCTTTGGGGCTGGCCGACGGATCTGTGCCGGCCGTTATATTGCGGATGGCTCCATCTGGTCCGCCATGGTGACACTCCTGGCTGTTTTCAGGATCGTACCATGTAAAGACGAACACGGAAATGACATTCCAGTGATCCCAAAGTGGACGGCAGGTGTTACCTCGTATGTCGTTTCCGACTTGCTGTTGCTATATGGTCATTTTGTTTGTTAGGCATCCGCACGACTTTCCTTGTCGGTTCGTACCCCGCACCCCCGGTGGACTGACAGCGATGCAGTTTGCCCAGGTATACTAACTACAGTTATTCTTCCCGTTTATTTCTTTGCTTTCACGACGGACTCTGTTGTTGCATATCATTCTCCTTCGGACATATACATATGGAAATAGCATATACATCTTCCTTCGTGTGTTATTGTTATTTTTTGATTATTGGTTATCTGAGCGCCATCGTCTTTCGTTTACTTCCCACTCGAGCTAGCTCAGATAGTTTTTACGTCCCACCGTATCATCACCCTCGTTTTTGTCCATCTATACTATCACCCATCCATCGGCAATACGATGTTACTTGGTCTCGCTGTCATTCATCTCCGATGGTGACAGTCAACCCATCCTAATTCAAGCTATCTGAAACACACTAACGACAAAAACCCCGCATTCATGATCTACCCGGTAATAGGAAAGGCACCGTGCCATGACCGCGTACCTCAAAACGGACCTGCTTCCGGCGCGTGGAGTGACAGCGCCTCGAGCCAGTCCTTGGTGTACCCGTCGGCATCGCGCTGTGCCCACGCGCCCAACCCGATCGGTGTCGGCGACGAGGAGAGCATCGCCAACAAACACCCTTCGCTACGGCGCCTTCGCGTGCGGGGTGACGCCTCGTCTGCGTCTGTGTCGGGGAGACCGTACCCGATGCTGGTGCTCATCGCTGTGCGACGGTGCGCCAGTCGTGCCTTGAGTCTCCCCAACGGCTCGTCGTCGTCCTCCGAGGCAGACGGCGAGGGGGGCAGTGGCGGGCTTAGCGCAGGGTTAGGCGAGGGGACGTACGCCTCGGCTTCGTACCACCCGCGCGTGGCGAGGTCGGTGTGCGAGCGCGAGCGGGGGTAGTGGCTGGCTTTCCCAGGGAGACGTGTATGGCGGCGCCATGTGCACACGTACGGATCGGCGTGGTATTGGGGCTCGTACGCGATCTGTGTGGCATCGTGACGGGCCCGGGCGGGTATCTGAATCCCGTAACGATCGCGGTGGAGGGCGTCGCCGAGCGGGTGCGCGTGCACATCCGAGGGGGACGTCGTATGGTTCGAGTCGTCGTACGCTTGGATCAGACATCCCTGGGATCGCGAGAGAAGGGCGTGTGCGACGCCGAGCATGGCCGGGTTCACGCTCGAGTGGCTATCATGGGGGACCGGATCGGGGATCATGTCCATCTCGCGGTTGGCCGTCTTGAACGGCGTGCTCGTCCAGATCTGGGGAGGGCTCCAGTGTCGAGGGGGCGGGGACCCGATGGGCGGCCTGATCATCGGCCCAGCGTACGTGCTGACAGGGTCGGCATGAATCGACACCTTGAGCGGGCTGCCTGGAAGTCGGGGTTTGCCACCTACTACGGCCGGCGGGTCGACGTATGGACAGTCGGTGGCGGACGCCGGCATCGGGGCGAGATAGCATCTGTCTGGGGGTGTGAGAGGCAGGACGTACAACGACCCTATCGGGGTGGTCAGCGAGGACGCGTCGGTCGTGCCTTCGCCAAAACTGGTCGCGTTCGCGACGGAGGGGCCTGTGTGGTCGCTCGCGGTGGGCGTGTTGGAGGACAGAGCGAGCTCAGGGTCGTGTGGATCGAGCTTTGGGGAGGTCCTCTGAGGGGCGGTGGGAGGGGCGGATCCGGAGGTGCTTGCGTGCTGGTCAGGGCCTTGGAATAAGGTTGAGGTGGCCGAAGGGGTTCGGGTGCTGGGAGCCCGTTGGGGGTGGTGTCCTGCGACCGCTCGCGGGGTGAGGAGAATGGGCCTGAGACGAGTATGAGCGCGAACGAGGGCCTCCTTGGGGGTGCGGTTGACTCTTGGGAGGGCGAATGGGTCGGATGAGCGGCGGCGGAATGAAAAGAGTGCGAGTAGGGAGCGGACGAGTGTCAAGATGAACGACCAGATGTTGTCGAAGAACGCGAAAAGGCGCTGAAAGAGAGCGATCAACATCTTCGTTGCACTCACGAGTAAGAGACAGTGATGGTCGGAGAAACGAAACAAACCAGCGGCAGCGGGGATATTTCAACTTTGGCTCTGCTGTGGCTGACGCACAGACTGTGACGTCATTGCCATAGTACATGATAAACATGGGCAAACTTGGATCTCTCGTTTCATATGTAGCTTTACCGGTTGACCGCGCGAACCGACTCGATATCCCTTGGTATCATCTGGATGCTTTCCGTCCCCTCGTCCTGCCCTGCATACCTCTCTATATTTCCCACCCCCTCTGTGTTTTCCGCCGCCTCGTTCTCCCCACGGCTAGCGAATATAATGCGCGATCTAGCAGCCCCGCGGTCGGGTATGGTTGACAAGCCGAACCCGGAGTCGATCTCGCTTCCACGCCTACATTGAACGTCAACCTCGTGCATTTCCCGTATACTGATGATGAACCGAGGGGCGAGTGTGAGCGCGGGAACATGCTCCACGAACAACAACAGCGAGGACGTCCCACTGAGCGGAATCGCTTTTCGATAGTACAACAAGTCGAGGACGTTCAGCAGAAGGATGCTGTGGTAGAAAGGTCTCGTTTAATGTCTCTCAGGATTGATATAGGGAGCGTTAGACATTTACGCAAAGAAGTAGACGACGCCCTGCTTGACAAGTATATTGATGTATTGATTCAATTCCCACTGTTTTGTTACCCGGTACATTTGGAGTGACTGCTTCACAAACTGGATGATTGCGAGCATGCACAACGTTGCACCAAAGAGGATTTGTGCAGCATGGGTTATCTGTGCCGAGAAAATCACTGTAAATGTCACCGCCGGCGTATCCGTGCAATACGATAATTCCAGTATTTGACCAGTACCCCCTGATCATTAGTTATTGTAGTGTACACTGAATGAGTATCGTCTACACGTACAAGTTATGCTCTTCGGGTCGCTGAAGATAGAACGATGTATCACGAGGGAAACGACCTCAACGAAAAATAAGAAAAGCAGTATACCAAGGATTGGCCTTGATTGATTGTACATTGCCCATACACGCAGGATCATTATAACTGCAATCTCTGTTTCAGTGTTCATTTTTTAATTAGAGCTAATGAGTTACTTACAATCAGCTGCGCCAAGAAACAGAACATATGACCAGTGATAAGTGATATACATCATTTTACCTTCAATAGAGTATTTTCGAATGGAACACAGGGAAGAGGTTGAATGCACACTCACAACTGCTAAATTTGAAGATGTCGGTCGACAATAAGCACAAGTACCTGAAATGAGGGCTAAACATAGAGTACACACATCTGGGGCAATAATCCAAGTCAGCACATTCTGGGTGATCAATGGTTGATTTTAGATGAAGCATACTTCCTGAGAACCAGGTACAAGGGTTTTCCCATCTTATGATTGGTAAAAGCTGGATCAAGTCCATATTCCGTGAGACCAACTCACAGAGGGTACTACACCTGACAAATGTTCCATATTAGCATCTAGTAAATATATTGTCACAGGCATAGGCTCACAGCATATTCAATAGGCCGCAATAACGAACCTATGAAGCCTTACTAGAGCATATACTAACGAGTCGGGAATTTTGTACGCACGAGCATGAACAAAGTTGACACCCAAGTCCATTGTCTTTTCTGTTATCTCATCAGGAAAGTGGATACTCCAAGGTTGGTTAACCACTGACCCAGATGTACGCTATCTTGATTGATCTCCAATCAGAAAAATGACTTGTGCAAATAGCAGAAAGTACATGTAAACCACACCTCTTTTGGAAGCACTAGGACTGACCACACATGAGTTTGTGGTTCATGATGGAACAAAAGTGGCAACTTACGGTAGTCGTAGATGACGGCAGTGAGTATGGTGACTGAGAAGAAAAAGTGAGCGGTCAATCTCCACTGTGTATTAGTAGAAGAACGTGCTGGTTGTATAGTTTTCCCACTGCAAGGCAGTCAGAGTTGACTGCAGATCAAAAGACATGATTTTAAATAGATGGCGAGAAATATGGAATATGGCATGCTCTCAGACCGATCTGTTTATAAGAGCGCAGAGTCCATTTTGCGATTCATGCAGGGCGTACGTTGACTATTTTGAATGCCATGGCATAGAGACGACTGGAACCTGATGGTCACTCATGCAGCAGCCTGAGTGGTTTAAGCCCACTCTTCGAAGCGATCAGCGCAGCGACAATGATGAGTGGCGAGATGACCTAAAATTCTTGCCTAGTACCCATGGTACCGCAGTGTGTGCGCGGTTTCGTATCCTCGTGGCGAATGCTGTGTTCCATTTGCTTCGACACAGCAATTCTTTGGCCTCTTGTGTAAACCCGTTATCAATCTGAAACTGTGCGCTGGGAAAAACAATTTGCAGTAGTGATGGCTGGATTCGCACCGATTCCGTACCAGCAGCGTAGTTCAGACCTTAGTAGTCCTTCTTTCCGGTATCCTGTAGAAAACCGCTGTCAATCTGGATTTGTTCGCTTGGTGGCTACTATAACAGTACTAGTGACCGGAGATTATCGGAAATAAGGATCCATACACGTACCGAGATAGTATGTCTGTAATCAATACTTTAGGAACGAAGGCACACTGTTTCATGCTGCTTGATGTGGTTTATTACGGTGTCACCAGCAGGCCAGAAAGCTAAAAAAAGAGCCTGAATACTGCTCATCAATGTTGCTCCGCCAGCGGCCATCATTGATACATCATCCTTGAAGCTGATGTAAGGAGCATAGTGCACACTTGGTAAGGAAAAAATATTGCTACATTGTAGTTGCTTGCTAAGCATCGGACACAATATAGAGAACGTTTTCGGCAATGCAGCATGGAACCCAATGGTCACTCGTGCAGTAGCCTAAGTGGTTTAAGCACTCTTTGAAGCGGTCAGCACCGGCAGTGACAAGTGCTTGATGGCGAGATGACTTGCCTAGTTACCATGGTGTTGCAACGTGTCTGCGGTTCCATATGCTCATGGCGAATGCTGTGTTCCGTTTGCTTCGATCTGAAGCGAGGAAGTCCCAACATCATGATAGCGGTTCTTTCTCTGGCATCTTGTGTAACCTCGTTTTCAGTCTGAAACTGTGCGCCGGGAGAAGCAATCTGCGATAGTGATGGCTGGATCCGCACCGATTCCGTTCCAGTGGCATAGCTTAGCCCTTGCTACATCACGGTCATGCATTTCCCGTATGCTAATGATGAATCGGGGTGTGAGAGTGATCATGGGCACATACTCCACTAAGAAAGACAACCAAGCCAGGTTATTGTTAAATGGAATTTCTCCCCAGAATTCTAACTTGCTGATGACGTTCAGCAGAAGAATGCTGTCATGATGGAGTCTCGTCTAATGTCTCTTGACTGAAATGGTGGGGGAAGGTAGAAACATACACAAAGAAGTAGGCAACGCCCTGCTTGACGAGGATAATGATATATCGGTTCAGTTGCCATTGATTTGTTACACGCTACATTTGAAGTGACTGCTTCACAAACTGGATGATCGCAAGCGTGCACAAGATTACACTGAAGAAAATCTGTGCAGCGTAAGATACTTGAACAGAGACCACCTCTATAAATGTCGCTGCGCCATACACGGCGCAATATGAATACTCCAGTATTTGGCTGGTACCCCCTGACCGCCGGTGAGTATGTGTACACTGAATGAACATCAGCTACACATACAAGTTATGTCCTTCGGGTCGCTGACAGTGGCACTATCTATCACGGAAGAGACGACCTCAATGAAAAACAAGAAAAGAAGTGTACCTAAGATCGGCCTTGATTGGTTGTACATCGCCCATACACGCAGCAGCATTATGACTGTACACCCTATTTTAATGTTCATTTTTCTAATAAGAGCCAAATTATTGCTCACAATCAGCTGCACAAAGAAAAAGGGAATATAACCACAGCTGGACAACATACACTATTCCACCTTGAAGCACTTGTAAGTGGAATGAAGGGAAAAGGTTGGAGTGCACACCCACAACTATTATATTTGAAAGTGTCAGTTAACCATGAGCACAAGTACCTGAAATTAAGAATGAATGCACACATCTGGTAGGACAGGTCAGCACATCCCAGTGGTTAATATTCAATGAAGCATACCTTCTCAGGACCAGGTATAAATGTGGTGGCATCTTACAATTTGGTCAAAATTGCACCAACTCCATGTCTTGTTAGTTTGACTCACAGAGGGCACTGCACCTGCTACAAGTTAGTATTGGGTACATACATTGCAGCAGACATATAGGCTCAGCAGACATAGGCTCACACTGCACACAACAGGCCACAATAATGAACCTGTGAAAGCTGGGCTAGAGCATATGCCATGGAACTAGGAGTTTGGGTACATACAAGAATGAACAGAGTAGACACCCAAGTCCACTGTTTGCTCTGTTATCATCTCATGATGATTCTCATCAGGGATGTGGGTATTCTGAGATTGGGTAGGCACTGACCCAGATGTATCTTATCTTTGTTAATCACTCGTCAAAAAAATGTCTCATGAATACTGGAAAGATGCAGACTGCACCTCTTCTGGAAAGACTAGAACTGACGATACATAAGCTCGTACCCTGCACCAGAACAAGAAAAACGACTCACCATAATCATATATGACAGCAGTGACAGCGGCGACTGTGAAAAAAGTGAGAGACCAACCTCCAATGTTCTAGTAGAAGAGCATACGAGATGAATAGTTGTTCCACTGCATGGAAATAAGACGTGACTGCAGAGCAGAAGACATGGTTCTGAGATATGTGGACTGGGAGGTAGTGAAGACTTGCACGGGATAGCAAAAGGCAATAGTATTACTTCGCTTAGATCAATGAACTTATAAGACCACAGAATCAATTTTGTGACAACCGAAACCATCAGTGTCGTGCCCTTGATGGGAGTAACAGGGGGAGGAAAGAAGAACGAAAGGAAAAGGGAGGAGGGAAAGGGTAGGCACTGAGCAAGCCAGAAAATACCTGATTTTGCCGTTCGGGGAGACTGGGTTTGTTCTGGGAAACAATTGGTCAGCCCGCCCTGCAGTGCGCGGCCGGACTCGGGCGGTTCACGCAGTGAATGGGCCGGACAAACGACTACGGAAAGAGTGTGCGAGTGGGGAATGGACAAGTGTCAAAAGAAACCACCAAGGAACGCGGAAAGGTGCCGCCAGTGAAAGAGAGATTGAGGTTGCACTCACAAGTAAGGACAGCGATGGCCAGGACGACAAAACAAATCGAACATGAATACTATTTCAATGATTCTGTGGCTGATATAACAATTGTAATGCTGCATGATGAGTTGATAGGTGTTCGCAAAATTCCATTGTGTCAGTCGGCACGTTTCATCTATACTTCACTGCGCAATCACTCGGACTGACTCGACATCCGAGTCACTTAGTATCATCTGGATGCTTTCCGTCTCCTCGTCTTGCCCACCGTCCGTCCCTATATTATCCATCGCCTCCGTGTTTGCCACTGCCTCTGTGTCGTCCACCACCTCATTCTCCCGACGACTTGAGAATAAAATCCGTGATATGGCCCCGTAGTCGGATAGTGTCGAGAAGCCAAACGCTGAGTCGTTCCCACGTCTCCTATGAATGCTGTGCTCGTGCATTTCCTGGATGCTGATGACGAAGCGGGGCGTGAGAGTAAATGTGGGTACAAATTGCACGAACATCAATAACCAAGTCGGGTCATTGCTGTATCCTAAAAACGCTGTCCAGGATTCCAACTCATTGAGGATGTTCAGCAGTAGGATGCTGTGATGAAGGAGCGTCGTTTAATGTCTCTCAGTGACTAGTTAAGGGGAAGGTGGAAACATACACAAAGAAGTAGGCAAGGCCTTGCCTGACCAGGATATTAATGTATTGGTTTAGTTGCCATTGCCTTGTTACGCGGTACATTTGAAGCGACTGCCCCACGAACTGGATGATTGCGAGCATGCACAACATCACGCCAAAGAAAATTTGTGCAGCATAAAGCATTTGAATATAGACGATCTCTCCAAGTGTCGCCACCGACGTATCAACGCAATATGAATATTTCAGTATTTGACTGGGACTCCCTGACCATTGGTCAGTATGCACGCAGTGAATGAACGTCGTCCACACATACAAGTTATATTCTTCATGTCACTGATAGTAACACCATATATCATGGCAGAGACGACATCAATGAAAAACAAGAGAAGAAGTATACCAAGGATTAGCCTCGATCGATTGTACATTACCCACACACGCAGCAACATTATGACTGTACTCCTTATTTTAGGTTCATTTTATAATGAGAGTTAAATAGTTGCTCACAATCAGCCGCACAAACGAAAATGATATACGACCAGAGCCGGACAAAATTCAACATTTTACCTGGAAGTATTTATGAATGGAATTAAGGGAAGAGGTTGACTGTGCACTCACAGCTGTTATATTTACGGACATTAATTGGCACAGGCGCAAGTACCACCTTGAAATAAAGGATGAATACGCACATCTGGGACAGTCTTCCGAGTCAGCACATCCGAGGTGACCAGCGGTAAATATTGGATGAAGCATACCTCCTCAGGACCGGGTACAAATGTGGTTCCATCTCACAATTTGGTCAAAATCGTACCAAGCCTATGCCATATTAGTTTAACTCACTGAAGGCATAGCACCTGATGAATGCTCCAGATTAGTATCGAGCAAACGTGCGGCAGTGGACATTCAGCCTCAGCAGACATAGGCTCACACTATACTCAATAAGCCACAATAACGAACCTATGAAGGCTTCATAAGAGCATATGAGATAGGACTAGGAGTTTGGGTACATACAAGAATAAACAGAGTCGACACCCAAGTCCACCGTTTGTTCTGTTATTGTCTCATCAGGGATGTGAGTACTCTGAGACTGGGTAAGGGCTGACCCAGATGTATCTTATCTTTCGTTGATCACTGATCAGAAAAACGGATATTGGAAAAATGTGGACTACACCTCTTTTGGAAAGACTAGAACTGGCGATTCATAAGTTTGTGCCTCCAATTGCGATCAAGAAAAAAATTTACCGTAATCATATACAACAGCAGTGATGATGGCGACTGTGAAAAACTGAGACTGATCTTCACAGCACTCTAGTAGAAGAGCATACGAGATACATAGTTATTCCACTGCAGGTCAATAAGAGCTAGCTGCAGAGCTGAGGACATGGTTCTGAAATGCGTGGATCAAGGGCTAGTGAGAATTTGTGCGAGATGGTAAAGGATATGGGGTGTTACGTTGCTCAGACGAATGAATTTATAAGACCACAGAGTCCAATTTGTGACCTAAAAAGATGGAGTTGATGTGACTGGGATTACGGACACTCATATAATAGCCGCACCAGCAACTAGATTATAAAGCAGCCGTTGTGGCGATAAGTAATTACGACAGCAGAGATGAATTCAGATTTCTTAGCTCACAGAAAAATATGCATGCTATCCTGGTTCGAGTTCAGGCTCATGGCAAATACTGCACCGGGCCGGTAATTTTTATCATCATGTCTAGTAGCATCCCAGTGAGAGGGATCTGGATAATCGTGGGAATCGTGGGATGCGACGCAAGAAGTACTTTCTACTGCATTGGGAGGGCGCATCACCAGAAGTCAGGGGGAGATTCCACATCGAAGCTGCGGTCTTCTGTGCATGCACTGCTTGGACCACATTTTCTTCGCTCTCTGCGCCAGTCAAACACGTCACTCTGCCCCTGGTGCTGTGCTAATGGCCGCCGGCCACGCTCGATTCTTCTTTCGCTTCCCTCGTACTCCTGTTGAATGTCGCTCGTGATGGCGTTCTCTCCTCGCCCCCTACTGCTGAATACCTCCAAAGCCCTGGGTGGAATCAGCTTCCTTCACCTCATCCCAGCTTCCATCACCCCTCCTCGGCCTGCTGATATTGACACATTCACACCACCCCCAGCTCAAACAACACACGTACCACGCGCCCCTCAGATGGTGACTTTGTTTCAGTACAAGGACTCACCTAAGTAGTGAACCATGCCAACGCACTAGTTGATTTTGATGTACCACTGCAGTCTCATCATTCGCTAGCCCGTCCCGTACCAACCCGAACCTGCTCCCTTTACCATACATCCCAACCCCCTTTCCTCTCGCAGGAATGTTGTCAACATCATCCTCGGCATAGATCACAGATGCGACAAGACATTACGACCCTCACCCAAGACAAACTTGAGAAGCTCCAGAACATGTCTTTGAAACACCAGCGGTTCGGTTCAAACTCGGCGTCTCGAGCTTGGAGGATGACGGCCTTGTTGGACGAATACACCACGCGTGTGTTAGTCATCTTTCTGCTTGTTTCTGAAGGTAAATTCAAGTTGACCTAAGATCCATATCGTCTCTAAGCCATAGGACATGCAGTGGTGACGAGCTAGGTATTCTGGTTCTGGAAACTGTCAGATGCGCTGACCCTACTAGCAAGATCGCCAGCCCAATTTACATGCATATATCGAGAGTGAGTCTTCACATTAATACCTTTTTCCCATCTAGCGTAGAGCGCGTCATGGACAGAATTAGTCTTGAAAGTCGCAGGCTACAGGCCGCAAATAACGGATGCGCCAACACATTGAAAGGCTGTGCAATATTGCTGAGGGGAGCAGTGGTCTTATCGAAAGAATTGTGGAGGACACGTTCGTGGTATGTGGTCATTCAGGGAGGCATAGATTCTAGTTGATGTGTTGGGATGCTGACGTTGGTGCTCGCAGCTTCGGGTTTGAGCTGATAGGCGTCGTCAGGTTCAAACATCCTTTAGAGCACGGTTGACAGAGGAGTCGATGGATGAGTGATGACTAACTCAAGAGAGTGAAAAATAGCTAAGGATGAACGACCAGATGTTAGAGAATATGAGAAATCGGCATCTTGGTTGTTGTATACGGCTCGTACCATTCTTGAACTCGTATTACTGTGAACCCTCAACCCGATTCAGCATCCGTTGTACCATTTGAAAGGTCAGGAACAGTACAGTAGAGGAGCAACAAGGAATCAAAGCAAACTTGCTAAAGGGGAACAATGGAAAGCAGCGGGAGTGGCGAGGGGAGCAGAGCAGCAAAGGGAGCAGGAACCTAGGAGAACGGGAGGTGAACAGCCTGAGAAGCGGAGGTCCCGGTCAAGCTTCAAGTCAGTTAAGGAAACTTGAAAGATACCGAGCGGAGTCGCCTGACTGCAAACTCGAGCGAGGCCGCCGGTGTCGGATCTTCGGCCCTCTCGTGATGGCGGTGTTGAAGTGGTAAACTTTCACACCTCTCGATGACATCAGTACGTTCCAAGATTTGTTCTACGTGCAGATTTGATTTTACTTGCTACCTCTACTAGATTTCCTTCGCCAAGTCAAACAGGTCAACCTGTACCATCCCCCTCGGGTCGAAGAGGTCGAGCGGAGTAGAGCAGATAGTCTCGTCTCACCCTTCATGATGGTGTCACTTCAAGACTCGAAGAGGTATGTTGCTCTAACTTACTTGGTGATAACTTATTCTCTTCACATTGCCTTCGCTCTCTAGTACGCTCAGTCAGACAGGTCAACCCGCACCACTTTTTCCTGGTGCTGTATCAAATCCACGCTCGACCCTTCTCTTGTATGCAAATCATGCACTTACCCACGCCGTGCTCGTGGTCACTCTCCTTGGCCTTTGAGTTCTATTCGGAAATATCCTGACGACTCTTCACTTTAGCGCATGTCCTTTTACATCAAGCGACACAATACCCAGCAGGCATTGGGCTGTGTGCTGATCGATACCCTGAGTAGCCTACTTGGGAGCCTGGGTTTACCAAGGACGTGGTAACTGGTAAGTGATCCCCATAGGAACAATGGCCAATAGCATTGGTGGAAGGTGACGTTCACTCAGAGCCAATGGTCCTGTCAGATTGGTCAGGGGGGATGTATCAGTCATGCCTTCACCAAAGCTGGTTGCTTGGGGAGGCGTATTAGAGGCTCAAGGTTGTGTGCACCGAGATTTGGATTTGGAGGTACTTATGTGCTGATCGCTGGGATGCGACTGCACGACCGGAGGCGGATGACATGTAGTGAGATAACCGATGACCGAAAAAATGGGTGCAAGTAGGGAATGGATGAGTATCGAGATGTCAAGAAACACGAAAAGGCCCTGCCAATGAAACATATCAACATCTTCAAGGGTTGCACTCACGAGTGAAGGACGTTCAGTTGGCTAGGAAAACAAAACAAACCAGACGCGATGGGTGGCACCTTGAATACTATTTCAATGACTTCGGCTGATACAAACAGTTGTGATGTCGTTCGCACTGTGTAGTATTAGCCCATGTAAAGAAGTTGGTAAGTGTTTGCAAACTTCGAGCGTCTCAGCGGACTTGTTTCACCGGTACTTCACCGCGCAACCACTCGAACTGACTCGACATCCCTTGGCACCATCTGGATGATTTCCGCCCCTTCGTCCTGCCCAACATCCATCTCTATATTTTCTGTTACCTCCGTGTTTGCCACTGCCACTGTGTTTTCTACTACCTCTTGCTCCTCGCGACTCATCCTTAAGAATGAAATCCGCGATAGCATAGCCCCATGGTCGGACAATGTCGACAAGCCGAACCACGAGTCGATCCCGTTCCCGCGTCCCTCATGAATGTCACGCTCGTACATTTCCCGAATGCTGATGATGAAGCGGGGCGCGAGAGTGAACGCGGGAACGTACTCCACGAATAGCAATAACCAAGCCAGGCCATTGCTGGATGGTAGAACCGCTCCCCAGAATCCCAACTCGTTGATGACATTCAGCAAAAGGATGCTGTGATAAAGAAGTCTCGTTTAATGTCTCCCGACTAAAATGATGGGGAAAGTAGAAACATACACAAAGAAGTAGGCAAGGCCCTGTTTGACGAGGATATTAATGTATCGATTCAGTTGCCGTTGCTTTGTTACACGGTATATTTGAAGCGACTGCCTCATGAACTGGATGATTGCGAGCATGCACAACATTACGCTGAAGAGAACTTGTGCAGCAAAAGACATCTGAAAAGAGAAGACCTCTATAAATACTAGTGCGGGCGGTGTGTTTGCGCAATATGAATATCCCAGTATTTGGCTGGTATTCCCTGATCATTGGTTAGTATGTGTACACCCAATGAACATCATCCACGCATACAAGTTGCGTTATTCAGGTTACTGACAGCAACACCATCCATCACGGCAGCAACGGCCTCAGCAGAGAACAAGAAAAGTAGTATACCAAGTATTGGCCCTGATCGATTGTACATTGCCCATACACGCAGCATCATTAAGACTGTAATCTCTATTTTAGCATTCATTTTCTAATGAGAACTGAATGGTTGCTCACAGTCAGCTGCACAGAGAAAAAGGAAATATGACCATACTTGGACAATATTCACCATTTTACCTTAAAGCATTGGTAAATGGAATGAAGAGAAGGGATTGACTGCACACCCACAACTGTTATATTTGAAGACGTCAGTTGAACATAAGCACAAGTACTTGAAATCAAAGATGAATACACACATCTAGGACAGTCGTCTGAGTCAACACATCCCGGGTGACCATTGGTTGATATTTGATAAAACATACCTCTTCAGGACCAGGTACAAATGTGGATCCATCTTACATACAACCTGATCAAAATCACACCAAGTCTATGTCTTGTTAGTTGACTTACAGAAGCAATCACACCTGATGATGCTCCAGGTTAGTATTGAGGATGTGCACTGCAGCAGACATAGGCTCACACTGCATTAAGCAGGCCACAATAACGAACCTATGAAAGCTTCATTAGAGTACATGCCATAGGAGGTTTTGTACATACAAGAATGAACAGAGTTGACACCCAAGTCCACTGTTTACTCTATTATCATCTTATCAAGGATGTGGGTATTCTGAGATTGGGTGAGCACTGACCCAGATATATGTTATCTTTGTTGATCACTGATCAGAAAGATGTCTCATGTGAATACTGGAAAGATGTGGACTGCACCTCCTTCGGAAAGACTAGAACTGATGATGCCTAAGTTTATGTCCCACACTGGAACAAGAAAAATGACTTACCATAATCATATATGATAGCAGTGATGGTGGCAACTGTGGAAAAGTGAGAGACAAATCATGATAGTGCTCTGGTAGAAGAGCCTACGAGATACATAGTTATTCCACTGCAAGTTGATGAGGTCTGATTGCAGAGCAGAAGACATGATGATTCTGAAATGTGCAGATCAGGAGCTGATGAGAGCTTGCATGAGATAAGGCTATGGGGTGTTACACTGCCTCGAACAATGAACCTAAAAATACCAATGTCGTACAGTTGATGTGGCTGGGATTATAGACACTAATATAGTATACGTAGCTGCACGGGCAACTGGATTATAAAATGACCGTTGCGGCAATAAGGGATTATGAGGCGTGGAGATGGGTTAAGATTTCCCAACTTACCAAAGAAGAAGCATGCTATTTTGATTCTTCAGGACCGCAGCAAATGCTGCGTTGGTGTCCTTCATTATCAGGTCTAGGATGCCAGTGATTGTCTTTGCTGTCCCTCTGTAATCACAGATGATGCTGCCGGTGTGAACCCAAGGGCTCAGAGTGACATTGACGCATCAGTATTTTTTGCATATGAATGAGCTCCTTCATTCTACCCAGTACGACTCTCATGCAAAAATAGGTCAAATAAGGTTAACAAAGGCCATTTCGTTCTATTTGATGGAAAGTTGACAGTGGCAAACAAGAAGCACATTTCCACTTTACGGCCAGGAACAAGCTAGAACAGCATCGGAGTTGCCATCTATTACCCTCCAGCCCCTCTATTGTCTTGAGCAATGATAGGTAGCTTTAACTAGGTCTGCCGCAGCTGTCGACGGAGCTATCCATTAGGATGTACTGCATGGCGGTGGAGACTTAAATCGATGTCATGCTACTGACGATCGTGGCTCTTCGCCAATATCATGATCATGATTAGTGAGTAGAATTACTGGCCAGGATGGAAGTGCCTCGCCATTGTCAAACATATCAAAGGTTCTGTTACCTGCGTAGTTGAATGCCTGGCAATTTACTGTACTCCGAGTGGTTTCAGATAGTGCAAACGAGCATTGATACGTGAAGTGGTATTGATAAAGCGAATGTGTACCTAAGAGTGAATTGCTGCCCGAGAGCTGCGCGACGTCATGCATCCGTTAAGGATGCGTTCAGAATCTCCCAAAACCAAATAAAGTGAGTATAGGCAAAAATCTTGCAAGTAGTCCGAGAGGCCAGAAAGGAGTCATCTCCGAAGCTGGTCACTCACAGGGGGGTGCTGGAGGTGGCGGGTCGTGTGGGCCAAGCTTTGAAGAGTTCCCCTACGGGATAGGGAGAGAGACAGATGTGATGGCATCCTCGTGCTCGTCGTGACAGAGGTAGCACTGTCAGTGAGAATGCATTAGGTATGGTGATCTGCGACCGTTCGCAGGACGAGTATGAACCTAGAGAAAACGTGAACTGGGGTGAGGGGCTCTTTTGGGGTGCTGTCGACTTCTGGCAGGGTAAATGGATGAGTGACGACGGAACGGAAAAAAAGAGGCAAAATATGTCAAGATAAACGACCAGATGTTGTCAAAGAACGCGGAGAGACCGACGTCTTGGCTGGCATCACGGCTGGCATCGTAAAACTTTGATCGTACTCGTCGATGCTTGATTTTTGTTATCGTGAGCGTCAAGCTGATTCGACCCCCGTGGCACGATCTGGAAGGCGAGGGACGCGAATGGGTGGGTGCGGTAGAGGAGCAACGGGAATGACGAGGGGAATGGGCTTTGTGGCCTGTGGGTGAGGAGCAGTGGAAGGTGTGGTAAGGCTTGAAGGCAGCAGAGCAGGGCGAAAGGTGGTGATACCAGAGTACGGTGAGCGAGATGCTGAGTGGAGTCGTCGGACTGCAAAGCCGAAGCCGATACTACTGCGGTGGTAATTTATTACATATACGTGTCGAAGTTTCCGCCTCTTGACGACACTGTGCCGCACATTCCAAAGTTTGTTCTACATCCAGGCGTGATTTTATTTATTCCCTCTACATTTCCTTCGCCCTCTGCGCCAAGTCGAACAGGTCAACCTGCATCATTCCCTCGGGTCGAAGAGGTCGAGCGGAGGAGGGCGGATAGTCTCGTCCCGTCCTTCATGATATCGTCGCTCCAAGATTCGAAGTGGTACGTCGCTCTAAACTTTGCTTCACAATAATCTATTCCGTGCGCACCCCCTCCACATTCCCTTTGCTCTCCAGTACGCTTGGTCAGACGGGTCAACCTTCACCACTTTTCCCCGGTGCTGTATCAAATCCACGCCAGATCCTTCTCTGGTATACGCATCATGCACTTACTCAGGTCGTGCTCATGGTGACTCTCCTTAGCCTTCGAATTCTATCCTGACCAGTCTTCACTTTAGTGCATGTAGAAACCACTGACACGGCACCTGGTAGTAATATCTGAGCGCGATGACCTCCAGAGCGGAACGTGGTCGGAATCAAGTGGAAGAGCACAAGAACACGCAACATATGCGCGTCAAGATGGTGCCCGTAGCCGTTATCGACGTGATGGGTTATAAGTATAATCATGTAAGGAGACGTACCGTGGTTCTCCACATCCAATCACATCATTGCGCACAGCTTTTTTGACCCAGAGTGCCATCTGACATTGTACCAAGGGAGAGCGACTACCACACACAAAGCGTGTCAATATAGTCATCAAGTAGGACGCCACCCAGCGGCCATCGAGCTGACCATCAACTCAGTGTATGCAGGCTGTGCGTTAATCTACACCCTGAGTAGGTTACCCGGGAGCCTAGTTTACCAAGGGCGTGTCGGCTGGCAAGGGATAGGGAAAATGGCCAATCGCATCGGTGGGAGGTAGCATTCATTCAGAGCCAATGACCCTATCAAAGTGGTCAGGGTGGATGCACCAGTCGTGCCTTCGTCAGAGCTAGTTGCTCATGGTTGGCGTAATGAAGGTTCAGGGTTTTGTGTCGAGCTTTGGAGAGTCCCTCTAGATCTGAGGAGTGCTCACGTGGTGATCGTGGCAAGAGATCACATACTAGGAGTGTGCAATGCACAGTGTCCTGCGACTGTGCGTGGGCGGGGGAAGGTGAATAGGTCGGATAAAACGACAGAAAAAGGGTGCGAGCAGGGAACGGACGAGTGTCAATAGACGCTGTCAAGAAACGCGAAAAGGCGCCGCTACTAGGTGAAGTAGAGAGATTGACATCTTAGTTGCACTCACGAGTAAAGGACGTCGGGGATAGCCAGAAGAATAAAATAAATCAGACGGCCCCGGGGGGCGCGTTGAATACGATGTCAGCAACTCTGCGACTGATACAAATAGTTGACGTCGTCTGCACTGTGTAGTATTGGCTTGTGATAAGTCTGTAAGTGTTTGCAAAACTTCGATCGCCTTATGCGACCACTCAAACTGGTACCATCTGGATGCTTTCCATCCCCTCGTCTTGCCCGGCACCCGTTCCTATATTTTCCATCGCCTCCGTGATTCCCACTGCCCCTATGTTGTCCCCCAGCTCATTCTCCCTGCGACTTGAGAATAAAATCCGCGATATAACAGCCCCATGGTCGGGTAGTGTCGACAAGCCGAACCCCGAGTCGATCCCGATCCCACCTCTCCCATGAATATCACGCTCGTGCATTTCCCGAATGCCGATGATGAAGCGGGGCGTGAGAGTGAATGCAGGCAC
>JBBPMZ010000237.1:0-18542 GCA_038090575.1 Tylopilus cf. pernanus | reverse complement strand
CCGGAAATCCGCAATTCACCTCGACCATCGACTGAGCTCGCTTCGTCGCCAGAATCATCGCTACCAGGGTCAATACTACCGTTCAGACTATCACCATTTACTAAATCTTCGCCCTCTGAGCCTTCGTTATTGTAAATGCGTGCTTCAGCATCCGAGTGACCTCCATTATCTGAGGATTCGTCGCCAGTAGAATCTTCGTCGCCATCAGAGCCTTCCTCATCATGAGATTCTTCCCCGTCGTCAAATGTTTCCTCGTTATGAGAGTCTTCCTCATCTTGTGACCGATGCTTGGGACGTTCTTCATCACCTGATAATTCTTTGTCGCCATTATCAAGAGATGCCCTGTCGTCATTGTCAGACTGAGAGCCAAGTGAAAGACCGCCCCTCGCTAGAGCGATAGTCACGACCTGATTGACTCGTTGACAATACAACCATGGCTTACCTATAGCATTAGACCACTGTTCCATCTGTTCATCATCCATGAAATGTAGTCCGAGATCATGGAAGTCTGGCTGCTGCACGTGTTGGCCACCTCCTGCTGAAGTCGACCTTTCCATGCACCCTCAGTGAGTCCCGTGATCTGATAAAAAGTGCACCTAACGTACGCATTATGGTCCACGAGTTGACTCCCTCCAGCCGAAGACGACCTTCTCATGCAGATCCGATGAGTCCCGTGATCTAAATAAAGTGTACCTGACATACACATTATTCTCCACAAGTTGACCAGCTCCCGCCGAAGACGACCTATTTCATGCACCTCCGATCGATGAGTCACACAGTCCAGTAAAAGGTGCACCTAACGCACACGTCAGTTGGACTACCTCCAGCTGCTTGTCTGTATCCGAAACGAGAAGCCGGACGTGCAGCCCGAAACATAGGTTTGGCAGCTGTATTAGTAGACAGCTTTAGCGAGCCCTGTAAAGAGTACGGAGCATCAGTAATAGTACTCACACACCACGACGAAACTCACCGTAGCAGCTGGGGGAGACGTATCGATAACTTTTTTCTTCGGATGCTTGACAGCCTGGTGACGCCCCTTGCGTTGAGTAGTCAGAGGTGCCATGGGGTTGACCGGTTCGCTGGACGGCACGGCGACGTCTTTCCGAGAACGTTTGGTCCCTCCAGTTACAGCTTTGCCAAACCTCTCCAATTGTTCAACGGCCCCACCTTTTCCTGCCCCTACCCTCTTCGGGCGAAATGTTGAAGAGTCTGGAAAATCAACCTGCAGATTGTCATCATCCGGGGCGGCCTTCCGCTTTCCCATGAAAGCTACTAAAGTAATAGAAACGTTGATGGGCCGGTAAATTTATTTGAAACTAGTGTACTTACATAATTTTCACACGACCTCAGTTGCAGGCGCGTGACGAGTACGACAATTCGGCATGGTGTTGGCGGAGAACAAGCACGATGTCCCGTGGCACAGGTGATGAAAATGACCAGATGAGAATGATACAGCAAAGATATACACTAGCGATCGGGGGAATGCAGAAGTGTACTGGGAAAAGGACTTAAGGTAACGACGCACGAGACAAGGTAGGACAAGCGCCTGCAAGGGAAAAGTGGCCAAAAGACGTGGAGGGTGGCGAGATCGAGTGGATCGACGAAGGGTACGGAATGGCCAACGCAGCCAAAAGATCGAACCAGATCAACTATGGATGATCCCCATGGCCCGTCCATTGCGGCGTTAGATGACTCTTCACTGATTTCGCTGATGTGTATCACAGAATGAGGCGATAAGTGTGCGCACGTAAATACAAGCTATGAGATGAAAGGTTATGGAAGAATTGGGTCAGCACCGAACGTCAAAGAAGTATTAAGATGATCTCACAGACGGCGGAAGACTTATGTAGCGGGCAGGAGACAATAATCGGCCAGTGGAGACGGGAGGAAACAAGAGGCAATGTGACACGAGGCAGTGCAGGGACCAGTAGCAAGGAACAGGAACGACCACAGCTTTGATCGTGACATTACTTGATGCTTGCCAATACTCGCTTCTCTTTCACAACCCCTGTTCCAGGATCTTACCCTAAACAACAATGCCCAACGTCAGCCCCTTCCTTGAGAACAGCAATGGGGCACACGCTATACCTTCTCGAAGCGGTAAGTGGTTGTGGCTACGGGGTAAACGGGGTGGCAGCAACTTCCTGGGGCATCTAGATGTGGGTCGTTGATGGCTGAGAACATGCGTCGTACGGACCGGACGAGCCCTGGCCCATCCATACGCACACTGATACGTTGCGATGAAGTTGCAGTCCTGGCCCCCACATCCTTCCAGCAGACAGCCTCTGTAGAACAAACGGTCAGGTGGTTAACCGGTAGGGATACTATCGGTTCCTGCGAGTAGGTTGCCTAAACTGTTGGCGAGCCACGGAAAAGTCAGCTCAGGAGCGTCGCTACAGAAACGAATACCTATCTAAACACTGGTTATTTGCAAGCCAGGATCCGCGCCATTAGATGCAACATCGGAGGACCACTTGTGCACCATCTTGAGTACTCCTGTGTCCCGGAAAGCCAGGAATTTTTCTCTTGAAGGATGCCGAAGAAGAGCTACACCCATTTCTGAGAAATGCCAATCTTTCTTAGATGGTTTGGATACAATGACCCTAAGGTCGATAAAGTCATCGGTGGACTGCTTTGAGCAAATCTTGCGATCGTATGATCCCTGAGTCTCCTTCGACTGAACAATCTGAGTCCAGGAGCCTAGCGACAAGAGTGGCTCAAAGACACTGAGAGATTGACGGCAGTCAATGAATGTTTCCGGTGCAAGTATGAACTTGGGAGGCGATCCATATGCGGAGGGATCTGAGTAAGTGTGGCCATCACCCCACAACAACAGTGTACAATGAAGCACAGAGATATCGGGTTTGAGTCACATAACTCTCCTACCCGCGTCATACCGTCGATTAGCTCGTCCCATCGTAGCGTTTTTGTCCTGATTTGCGACGTCAAGCATTCTGATGCCTCATGGCAGACCTGGAGATCTTGGATGACTTTGAAGTGAAAGCCCTTACTCTCTCAGCGTCACCATCCGACTCAGAGTCATTGGACGATGAATCCACCACTATCTGCCATAAAACCCTCAGTAGGTAGGTGATTCGGACCAGGAGTTGCGGTCAGTTGTTCTCGTGGAAAGTTGAGAAAGTCAGGAAAGCGGGTTTCTCCTGCTTGGGCTGAGTCATGAAAGGGTTTTAGGACGCCAGCGGTTTGAGTGTCATCCGGACCTCCAGATTTGGTGTCCTTGCCTGCAGGACTGCAGTATGGCTGCCGGTGGTTATTACTGACATGGTTTCCACGTCGTTGCTATCCCTTTCAAACACGGCAAACGCATCTCCAAAATTCACTGTACGAGTGGAGCCGAGATGGGTCCTCAGCCTGAATCGTCATGCTGAGGAGCAGTAGACACTTGCGGATCCTCTACACGCAAGAACACCTTTGAAAGCAGCAATCCATTGAGACTGAGGCAGAAGTCATTGATGGCATTCGTAACGCACTCCACAGGGGGCTTAGAAAAATGGTGGGAAGGGCAGTAGCATTCGGTAGACTGGAGAGCGAGACACGGAAGTAGTCGAGACGGCATCCAGGTCGAATGCTTGCCCCACCGGGTTTTAGCGGCAGTTTGCATGTTGTGAATTATGAGAATCGTGACATTCCTGGCGTCATGGAAGAAACATGGTTGGTTGTAATCGGCAAACCTGGAGATTGCCTCTAAAAAAACCTTCTCGAGTGACCCATAGACATTGACTGAAGGCGTCAAAGCGGTCCATACATTCGGCCTGGAAAATATCGGTTTATAGGCGTAGGTATTCAAGACATCCGGAAGAGTGTAGTGGGCAATCCGATCGAAGAGAGACGCTGCCCCATCCACATCATTCATGGCAAAGACCCGCAGGTCTTCGCCTACACGTGTTCTTGTACTTGCGTACCAAAAGTATCTTGGTTTGACTAGCAAGATATGAGCAAGATTGATTGACAGAACTAACAATCTCGCATAGGTCTCACGTACGTCTTGCGCTAGACACTGTCACGAGATCGCAAGCAGCGCTGTGGGTAAATTCTACTGCGTCTGTATATGGTGACCGAAAGTAACACATATGAAAACATCAACGTGGGTGTTCAGGATATTACAGATATTGCCTGGCGACGACGAGTCGGTCCTTCGGTTAACTCTCGCGAACGAGCAATGAGACTAGTTGCTATCACCAATCAGCTTGAAGATCTACCACGGATATTGGACGCAAAGCTAACTCATATCATAGCGAACAGGACCACGAACAGGACTCGCACCGTGCAGGTGACAATCCTTCGATAGTTGGGGTGTGAGATAATTTTGGCAGGTAGCTGTGGAAGAAGCTGACAAAATCCGACCCAGATCCCATCTAGATCCAACGGAGGGAAAAAAGAATCGACAGAAAAGGTATCGTCTCCAACTGAATGCACTCACGATATAACAAGATTACTGTAGCTGATGGTCCTACTGTTGGATGGGGCCTTCATTAGATAGTTGAAGACAGGGGACACGTAGTCTGAGCCGTCCGCGATTGACGGGCGCATCGCATGCTATGAACTACCTTGCTGGTGGCACGCTCTGCATCATCGCCAGATTAAGTCTATTGCACCACTGACGGACGTCTCTCTTGGTGGGGGTGCTATGACTCGGCTGTTGGTAGAAGGTAAACAGGTATTACGCGAGGACCCACCTACTTGTTGCACATCTGACAGTGGAGCATTGGACTGGGACAGTATGATAGTGGGCAGATTCGCTGTGTTCTTAGAGCGGAGTTGACCACCTCTTGACGTGTAAGACTAGATGTGAAAGATATAAACTGTGCAAAGTTGACTCACGACGGAAACCGTCCCATCTTCCATCTGATATCTCCTCGTCCAGTCACCTATTCTATCCTGTTGCTCCAGCTCTTTGTCCCTCTCACGGTCCCTGTTGCAATCCTTTGTGGCACCACGAGGATAACATGCTCGGTGAAGGGCTCCAGAATTGCTGGTGTGCTATAGCAAAGAGGGGAGGTTGCGTTGAAGAATGGTGACTCGGAGGACGGGATGGATGCACATCGAGGCCCCGGACATCTCTTCACCACTAGACATGCAGTCATAGAAGGGTCGGTGCAGAAGTTGTCTTGAGGCTTTTGGACCTGGTGCGCCAGGACGTGGTCTGCGGCCCTGCAGGATGAACTGGCCATTGAGTAGGCAAGGGAAGAGTGAGGGCAGACACGACGAGGATGGTGGGTTGTGATGGCCAGAGGAACAGCGGGCGGAAGGCCGAGTCGTACTGATAGAGGGGTGAGCAGGGGCGGAGGGATAGCGAGGATCCTGACAATGCGGTATGTCCGAGTAAGGTCACCCCGATGCCACATGAGTCGGCTGCCCGACGATCATGGAATACACAGATTAATCATCGTGACGCACAAACGATCAACGTTCAAGAAATGGTGTAATACAAGCGAGGGAAAACCCGAACAAGCGTCAGAGGAACTATATACCACAACACTTCCCACACTTTCGAAAAGAATCGCCCTCAAGTTCCTCCCTACAAGGAACACTGACACCGCAACTAGAGTTGGCCTGAGATCATTAAACTTTGTACTATCGTGTGCTCACTTGTATCATAGTTACGATTTTACTCGGACCCGTTGGCCATTAGACCTCCCGGTTACGTTTGCGAGATGTGGAACGCTTGGATTGATGACGAGCGATGTCAGAATCTTCATCGGATGAAGGTAAGGTACGCTTTGGGAGAGCGTTGTGCCATGCGGCATAGCGGGATCTTGCGATCCCTATCGTTGAATCTTCGAGGGATTCGATAACCTCGTCCCAACGGAATAACGGATCCGGCGGGGACCAGCCGTGGATGGTCTCCAGCCATTTCTGGACGAGAGCTACTTGTTCTGTGGTCGGGGTATCTTGTGTGGGCTCCTGATTCAGAGGGCCAATGGCGTCTGACTGAGAAGGGCCATGAACGATGCCATCTGCATAGGTATAAACAAGGGATTTCATTGCGAGCATCGTTTGCTCAAGTAGGTGATCAACTGCTTTAGTTGATTGGCGAGGGTGGAGAGTCTGCATAGTGGAAACGTGTGACTTAGAGGATAATACGAAAAGACTTACTTACCCCTTCGGCATATACACTACTATCATAATCGTTGAGGTCGATCTTAGCGTCCGAGTTCGGACTGCGGATCCACAGACTGATATTGGCGGACTCGATGTCAAGTAACTTGACGCCGGAATAAATGGCTGACAGAGTATTACGGGCATCACGGGTGGGCAGCCACTCGTCCTCCGGTAGCAGCTCGTGAGCGGCATGTGCCTTTGCAATGGACGATGTCGCATGCGGAAGGGAGTGTCTGATCTCGTTGATGTTGATGATCATCGCCGCGAGTGCATGTGGATTATCCTTGATAAGATTCTCCAATTTTTCTTTCGCGTGCGATTCCGTCTCAGTGAACGCACATTCGACGAAGAAAATGTTAGAGGGGATCTGGAGTAAGGAACCTCCCTCACCCCCAGCCGATGATATGCTAAGATATATATCGGGAATGTAATTGCCGCTCTTTCCACAAACGATCCTGTTGCGATGAGTTCTAACCTTCACTTTGTAGTCTCCACACCAGAGAGGCATGGAAGCAACTGTGCACTCTAGTGCAAAGCCCATCGTTTCAAGCGGTGATTCATGGACCTCGCTTGTCATCGTGACAATGAGCTTCTGAACGTCGCGAAAATAAGCGGGGCGGCTAAACGGAGATAAATCAACCATGTAGAGTAAGTTCATATACGTAAACTTACCTCTTAATCCATTCAAATTCATTCTCGAGTTTTCCCTCGATGTACGCATATTCAGCTCTGGTGATTCCTTCAAACGTCGTCTGGCAAATATAAATAGCAATGATCCATGTATAAGTACAATGTTGAACTAAATTTGCAAGGTAAACAAGTATACCAAGTTTGGGGGAGTTGCGGTGCTGCGGCCCACTGAAGCTTGTAGTCGCCGAAGTTCTTTGAGAATGTGGTCACACCTTTCTGATCAGTGGGCATACGAATCATGACAACAAATAACGCAGGAAGTAGTAACGTTAACAGTGGCTTAGCCTACAGTTGTCAATTTACCTACCCGGATCCAGCCCTCCGTTACCCTCATTGCTCTGAATCACAGAGTCATTTGGTGACAAAATTGGCTGTGAGTCAACGTTGACGCCCAGCGGGTCCTGAGTCAGAGCAACACCACCTGGGGTCTGGGGCAGAGCATCGTTCAGGTCACCCGGTTTTAGTTGGTCAATGCCTTCAAGCGTTGGAGTGGATCCACGGGCCCAGGGAGACCCTGGAGAGTTTTGACATCAATTATCATCACGAATGCGAGGCTTTGCGGCCGGAGCGACCCCGGAACAAGGCGAAGGTAGTCGAAGATCCGAGCGCTTATTCGACCAGGAACTTGTACTCGAGAGGTGGTAGTCTCTTGTAACACTCAGGCTAGAGTAAGACCGAGGCTGGTATGAGTGATAATCGAGGTGTCCTCTGGCCACATCTGAGAAAATATCAGATGCATATGGTGGCATGGCTTTGAATTACGCATTGTCCACTAATACAACCCCCCAGAGATGGGTGGTGCATTACAAATCAATCCATATATATAGCCAAGTTTGTGCGTGACGAATCGTTCACAAGCAAACATGTACTTGTAAAAAAAGGGTTGAAAAGGATCACAATAGAAAGGAAACACAGTTACAAGCGGGGATTCCAGTCAAGAGTGTAATGCAAAGAATAACTCCTTGTCAAAAAAGTGGTTAAGATAGAAGAAATTGGAATAGTGTGATGAAGTCTTGGCAGTGAGCCGCGGATTAGCCTTAGGGCCGAATCTTGGAACGACTGGAGCTAGTGCTCGTACCTGCGAGAGTGGAATGACATCACCAACTGGCATCCCGGAAGCTCTCTGCGCCTGCCTTAGAATATGCATCCCAGTTACCTCATCAAAGTCCTTGTTGCGCACCGGGACATTGTCAAATCTTGCAACATAGAGCAGAAACTGACTGCTCCACCAGGTATCTTCCAGACCTCTTGGAGGAACGGGCCGGAATATCAATTGTATCTCACATACAACGTGACCTACAGTCCCATAAGCAATAGGATAAGTTTGCAGACGTAGACTTACGACGTACCTTTGAGGCCACTAGAAGGCCACACTGCGTCATCATCAATATTGACGAATGCTGTGTCATACCTTCCCTTTGGCCATCCAATCGCCGGAGAGGGAGGTAAGGCAATCAACGATTGGGCGGGAAGGATGTGAGTCGGGTCATAATACGCTCTTTGTTGTAGGTGAAATTTATGCCAAATTTGCAACCGTTGGAAGGGTAGAGGTTCATTAGCGGAATACTGCCTCCTGCCTCCAATCTAAAGTGGCCCGCTGTTGTGATTGCGGTAAACATAGTGCACCAGCGCAGCACGAAGATCCAGTAAGTGATACTTGTCTGCAACCGTATCGATTTCCATACTACGTACTGCCGGATCGAATCCGAGGTGGAAAGCTACTGGCCCGAACACAAATGTCCAGGGAGGGAAGGCTCTGGAGGGTTCATCCGAGCGGGTAAAGTAATCAACGACAGGACAGGGGGGGACGCCAGGCAACCATCCATCAAATACCTGACTGATACCATTCGATCGAGTGTTACTTTTAGCCACGAAATCTTCGTCACCCGAAACTACCCCATTTTCCGATTCTGAGCGGTTGCCGTCGTCATCAAGATCTAGGGCCATTTCCGACAGTCCGGGCCGATTGCTGTCGCGTTTCCCCTCTCGGATATGTAGTGCAAGGGAGAACGCACGGCACTTTTCTTGCCGATCGAGATATCGACAGATCTGTGACTCGAAGTCGATATTGTTTGTTGCAGTCGCCAGAATCTTGACGACATCAATGTGAGCGCGCTCTGTTGTATCCGCAGTCCAATGAATGGGAGGCCCAACGAGAGAAATTGCAGGGGCGACATTCTGTAGGACTTCAAGCTTAGGAATGTTCCAGTGCTCGATAATGTTACCCTTCTCTCCTTGGCGGCCACTGGCAGCTGTGATAGCCTGTTTGTGGTCATGAAATTCCTGAAGTGCTGTTGATATCTTGCGACAGTCGTTGTCGTCGATGATTGGCGATTGGGAGAGGTACCAAAACTCAAGGAGAGAATGGACCGCTCGTACGACATGCGATGGTGCAGCCTCCGCGATTATGGCGATCATGTAGCGTTGGAGGTCACGAAAAGTTCTCCCCGTGACTTGCTTCAGCTTCGTAATCCCAGAGGTAAAGTGTCGATAACCTGTGATGGGCTGGAGGATGGAAAAACGGAAGTCAATTTCCTTAGGACCAACGACACGGATGCACCACTGCACATCATGGTCGTAGTAAAACCTGTGGAAGACATGCAGAACCTCAGGGGGAAGGAAGTAGGCAGGATTGGAAAGCGGTCAATCTCTCCAGAAGGGCAGTGCGACCCCATTAAGGCAGTATTCCTCGCATGCTCGGAAGAAAGCCGTAAGATTGTCAGGATCAACATTGAGTGAGTTAATCTGGTTGAGAGTGACATCTCCAGTTCGGAGATCGTGTCGGAAGGGATCTCCAAACTGCGTGTAGTCGGCAAGAGTAACTGCTGAAGTCATGCCCCGGACACATGCGATTACACGGGCTTCAGGTGTGTCGACAATGCAATCAGCCAGGGGAGTGTAACAATACCGGTTATTTCCAAATGGATCTGAAAGCATAACACCGATCGACGCTGCTTGCTTGAGTGGGGCCACGACGATATCGAGGGCCTCATGGTACAGGCAATCCGAGAGAACCCCCTTCATCCGCTGATCATTGTGGATGAACTCCGCGATGGGAAGAAATGCCACTGGGATGAATGCGTGCAATGAAGCCTTACTTCAAACGTCGGAGTGAATATTCGCTAGCGACATGAGGAGGGGATGTGAGACTTTTCCACCACACTGATTCGTTACGTTTGTTTTGTCGGACGACAAGATGACACCGAGGACAGTGCCTCCTTTGCCCTTCAGAAGTGTTTCCTGTCCAGAACAAGTTTAACTTTACCCACTTCCTTCTGTTCGTAGACGTGCTCACCTGCATTTCCCACGCAACGTTGCAGGACATCCATTCCGTATAAACCCTTACGAGTCGTGCAGCAGTGGAGAAAACCCAGTAGGGTGTAAAATCAATCGCGTCTGAAAACAAAGGGTTACGAAGTAGCATCTGTAAACACTCTATAGTGTCCCTGTAAAATAACCTCACAACCCCTTTCGTGGCGTGTGAAGTGTCAATATGACAGCACTTCCATGGAGGAACTTTGGGCAGGATCTCTGCAAGTCCACGAAGTTTCGATGCAGTCTGGAATGAGAGTTGAAATCGTTTGACCTAGATGATGTGAATGCAAGCCAACAAGCCACTTAATGGAACATACTAATGTTAAAGACAAAAAACGATCGATGGCGGCCATACTGAGCTTGGATGTGAGCAGAAATTCTGCTAGCTCCCATTCAGAACGGTCAGCAAACGGGTAGTAAAGATTCTCAGAGTCCCGCATTTCTGAGAACATATCTTGGTCGAAGGCATCCATAAATTTGGTGCCACATTCATCTACCACTATGGCTGCTCCTGGAAAGTAGTCGATGACTGGCGACTCAAGATCTTCTCCAGCAACGGACATGTTTTCCATACTGCTGTCCTGCGAATCCTTGTCGGACATCGATTCGTCCCTGTAGGGTGTATGAGGTCTTTGCTGGTATTGGATAGGGATGCTGCCATCGAAAGCGGGTACAATGAGGTGCTCGAGAAGGTCTGCTGGGTCTACGAAAGCGGTGGGCTGTTTATGACACTTGGTTTGAGGTTGGTTCAGGTGCCTCCGGACTTGAATTTCTCTGTCAAATCCTTTCCCGCACTGAGGACAGCGGTGCGCTTCAGGCCCCGGGTTTGTCATCTTGGAGTTTAAGAGTCCAAGAAGCGTCTTTCCGATTCTTACTGGAGTGCTTACCTAATTATTAGTGATTCTCTCACCCATGGGTCCCAGAATTTCAGCGGAAAGCAACTCAAAATCACGAGTATTCGTTATTCAGCAACCACGCAGACTCTGGTGGAGGGCGGATGGGACAATGACGTACGTTGACCTTGAATTTGGAGCCAAGTACACCTGAGGCAAGTTCGTCGAAAAACAAATCAAACAGAGATAAGTAGGAACACTTGCGGTTAAACTCCAAACGACAAAGTACACCATTTCTCATCGATATCCAAAGCTTACACGAGCTCTTACAGCCAAATTACTGGAGCTAGCAACTCAGGAAGCACATAATGGCTTGCCTCCGCTGTATTCGCAAGAGGCAGGTTGCGTTCAGTGTTCACTGGGTTTCGATTCGGGCGATCGTAAACTGTCATTCAAACCTGCCTCCAGCAGCGACCGCTTGGCCCTTCAGCCCCCTGCGAAGATGGTGAGACTTCTCCAGCCCCTTCTCTAATTTCCCTCAGTGACTACGTAGGTAGATCCTTTTTTTCTCTTGCTCTAACCCTACTCTAAGCCCGGACCCTGTCTTGGAGTCTCTGATACCTCTCAGAGGGTTTCTACCTCAGTGGCTTACTCTTCGTGGATGGGCCTGACTCCGGTTCCAGCCTGGTGAGAACCGCGGCACTGTGTGCCATTGAGCAGGGCTCATGCTGACAGACAGATCCGACCCTATGAGGCCTTCGCAGTGCCGTATTTGGACACCAGTCATGCAGTTTGATTTGTCAGCTCATCGTCATGAGAAGACCGGGCCACATTTTCGAATCTCGATAATGATAGCAACACCCAGGCATGGACTCTCACTGAAGATTCATTTTAACTTATTATGTCAAGTCCAGTTATTCATTGTTGCATCGCAGAAAATGACTGACGTGGGCAGGATTACCAAGTCTGCACACCCACTTGTGTCTTGATGCTTGCCTTAAATTTTATGTAGATTTGCTATACTTATAGCCCGTTTTTCCTTTGACGACAGGTTCCCTTACCACCAGATCACTATAAAAAAGGAGCCACATCATTCTACCCACACAACTCCCCTCTAAGTTTACATGAGGTTGGCATACTTGCTTGTATCCTGGCCGCGTACGGGGCCATTGAATGATGTATTTTTGCAAGCCGTTTGAAATTAGCCAGTAGTTTACTAGTAGCGTGGTCGAGAAAGGGATGAGGATCTGCGGATCAACTTACGGGTCAATATCCCTGGTCATTTCGCACTCCTAGATTCTTAGAAGATCAGGTCAATGATACGTGAATTTATCCCAAAGCACGAGTTACTAAGCGATCGCAATAGGCTGCACACACTGACTCGGCGAATCCTTACAGGATGTCTTAGCTTCAAATCTGGCTCGAATTAACGCAGTTACATGATTCATTCACTAGACTCAAGTTTTTCTGCGCATCCCTTCTATCTTTAAAAATCGCCACTCAAAGTTGGCCAGGGCTGCATCGTTTGCCCTTGAAACACGGTCACATGCAAGTTGAACAGTGGGAACAGTGATGTTTTGGGTGACTCTTCCCGTCAAGTTCTCGAAGTTGAGATTGCGTTTCATTGCTGTTTCACTACTCAGTTCAACCAGGGGCCGGGTGGCTTCGTGCAAGGAGAAAAGCTGTGAGAAGTACTAGCATTCCGTGTACACGCCAGCTGCTTAGCAGGCGTCATCACCTGGTCAATTGATTTGACTCCTCTGCCTCATCATGTCTCGACCATGGCTTATCTCCGATATTTCTACTTGCCACGTATGACTCATTCTACGGTTTACCTTTAGTGAGCAGTCCCTCATCTGTCACTTTTTCTTGACTTCAACACTCTCAACTTGACCAACACCATGGGTGGGTACTTGTTCACCCCGTCCACCAAACCACATCACTAGCATCTGTCAACCACTGGAGCGTTGATGCTCAGCAGTTGCGATCCGGTGCTCACGGGCTCACAAGCACCACTAATCCAAATGTACGCACATACGTGCATAGCCCGTCGCTTGGTGCATGCAATTAAGGTCTGACAATGTTAATCTGATGTGTTATCTTGGTGTCCGTTATTATTCACCTCGTATAGGTGCCAGGGAAATCCCCTCTGTGATGCACGAGTCCTTACTCTCGACAATTTGTTTCATCCTGGTCCTCAGAAGATCCCTCGTCACGGAGTATGTCTAGTAACTCCCAAGAGTGGCATTCAAAACCAAGACTATGACAAGTTGGTCGTCACTTGTGATGTACGAGAATAACATTTATACTTAAATTGTCCTCGTAGGTCAGCATTGAGCTTGGATGAGTAGTTTAGCAGTCGCTAGGTCCCTGGCCAAACGATATGTAGTTTTTATTCGTACATATATCATCAAGAATCCGAAATGTCTTAGCCAAAACGGTTTGTCCATGTCAACTCCGATTGATCAGTGCATGTGACTCGGAGCGGCTTAGGCATGGAGCCGCTTATCCGGATGTTCGATTTCCACAACAGTGGTACGCCTATGAGCTCGCCTACTTCAAGTTGAATCCATTTATTGATTTACTATACTAGCGTCTTTGCTGTATCTGCAATACAAGTCCGGCGCAATGTTCGTACAGTCGTACTTGGTGAGCGCCACATTTCACCAGCAAGAACCTTGTTTACCACGCAAGGGATGCGAGTTTGCGTTGCACGTCGGTGGTACGTCCATCTATATCTATAGTGCACTAGAGTATTGACAACATTTACTCAAGGATTCTGAGCTGTCCTTACTATGCCGCAGGGAACGGTCCGAACGGCTTCTGCAGGAACGTGTGGGCGTGGTCTCATCCTTCTCTCGCTCTCTGGCACCCACTCTCGCCCTCTCCCCAACACCCCCTCCCTGCCATCTCCCTACTCTCGACTCCCCCATCCCCCATTTCTCCATTTCGCCGTTTCACCACCTTAAAGCTTCACTTCTCACCTCTCAAGATCTTGCCTCTCACCCCACCCCACCCCACCTTTTACGTCTCATCCCACCCTCTTACTATACCTGGCAGTGAGCCCCTCCACACTCTCCCTTCCCAATAACGACGACGATGGCACAAGGATACAATGTGATGCATGCCACCCATTTCGTCAATCGGCCATCACTCTCGTAGTTTCCTTCCTCTACATGATCCCCTCTCCTTCATGCCACTCACGAACCGCTTATCGCCACATCACACCGCGCACACACCATCTCCTACACCTAACCTCGCTTTCATCGTGCCACCAGGTCCATCACAACTTACCCTTTCCCTTCGTGGCTACGTCGCGACGACGATGACAGCACAATAAGGTCTCTCAAGACTGGGAGGACGACACGACACGACAATGGGGAGAAGGATGTGACTCGGATGCGATACATCACCACAACAACACAGTGTCGATCGTGGTCGATATTAACGGTCGGGTTACACCCTTGCCTCTTACAGGAAGTCGACAGGCCACTCGACTTTGACTTCTGGGACGACAATGTCTTTTCTTTGAGCCAACAAGTGAAGCTATCGGTGTCACTCGTCTCGATGCATTCTCCATCTATGGTGAGATGTGTTGTCCATGTGCAATTCACCATCGCTGATAACATATTTCAGACATTCTTCTTCCGTTGACTGAGCTCACTCCCCTAGATCTTAAGTAATGATGGCGTACTACCTACAAAGAGACGTCGGTTATCCGTCTCATCACTTAGAGATGCCGATAAAGGAGGACGAGGAGGATGAAACCTCTGGCGACCCAGGTTCTCCGGAAATAGCCACTCAATACACACCGTACGTATGTCTGACACAAATAGTGTAGACGGACACCTTCCAATGAAAAGGTGAAAGCAGAGAAGGTGGATGGATACCAGCTAACGTGACTCGCCACTGGTGTCATCATCGATGCAAATCCGAACTCTGGTACACGCGAGTGAATTTTAGCCTATGCTTCATTCGTAGCCTACGGCGCAATTTCTGCTACGAAGACTGAAAAAGTAGCGTTCGTCGAGCTCCGCAAAGGCACCATCCAGGTTACTACGGTGGAGAATGGTGTTCCCTGTCTACTCCACTGGTAATTTCGACTAACTTGAAATTGCTCTTCCAGTCACGACTGCTGATGATGCCTCGAGAATATATCGCTCATTCGGTATATGACAGCAATCGCCCACCATCACCAAACGGGGATACAAGGTAGCCGAAGGGATCTGTTATCGTCCGCTCCCTTATCGTGGTTTTGCAGCCTGAGAAGTAGTTTTCTTTTTCACTGCTTCCCTCGACGAAGTCAAGGTGTGTTGTTGTATTATGTTCATCGTCAGTCATTGATTCCTTCTTTCTTATCAGTTCACGTTCAACGCCACAGGCGCGGAACACAATTCCATGCATCGCTCGCTTTGGGATCTGAAGGCTTAATCGAACGGGTGGCTGTTCTTGAATCCTGTCGACGGGGAGGAAGTGGTTGATTATTACTATGAGGTCATCAAATGACCCATTGGTTAGTGCTCATTCTCTGGTCGCACTCTGACTGATCATATGATTGACCATTTTTACTGCTTCTGCGGACCTAAGTGCTATGGAGCACAGGCTGAACACGAACCAACGCTCTGAACCTGAATGTCTTTTTGGACCTCTTATCATCGCGAACAGCCACAATGATGACCTCAGGTCTTATTTCATCACAGGGCACAACGATGTCATCGGCAATAAGGCTTGAATAAATGCCTTTCGAACCCTTCAGGAATAGATGTGCTGCAGAACCTCGGATCCTTCAAATACTCTTACATTCCTCCATGCATTGTCGACAGATCTCACGTGGCACCAATCCTTTGTCATGTCATTCATCAGAGTTAGGTGTACACATATTCTGAAGGGTCATCTATCATGTGTGATATCTTGTCTGTCACTGCAATAATTGATTCGTGCGTCTTAGCTACTATTGCATGTCACATAAGCGACGTGCCTACTTTGTTAATCGTGTTTGACTTTATTTGTTGTTATTTATATTTGAACGTTTAAATATGAAACCAACATTTATTACATGACCTTGCTAGCAAGGTAATTTGTTTGTCGCAATGAGAAATTTTACTAGTAGCGCCCAACTCCGCCATTGCTTCTTAAAACAAAGGTCAGGATATCATGCAGAAGGACTGTAAACACGAACAATCGGTGTACTGTACATCCCCCAAGCAACCAAACACAGCGCGGACTCGAGTTCGTCGACTCTCCCACCCTGGTAGTCTCTGCAAGCTGCCCTCTGCCTCTTCTCCCGTTCCCTTCCAACGGCTCCTACAAGTCAAATTCCAGGCCCCCAAGGCCCCCGCCCAAACCAGCAATAGCCAAAGCTGTTTTCTCAGAGTTGATGAAACTCCAGGTGATATCCCAAGCACTAGCTCCAGTCGGATTCTAGCCCAGAACCTGTAAATGACTTGATGCCCAGTGCTACGTTGCAATCCCTGCTTGTTGGTTCCCCTACTTCTCTACTTCCTACCTTGTTTGCACGACCTTCAAGTTCTGATTCCGATCAAGTAACACGTAGGTTCTTGTATCTTCAACGTCCCAGATACTAACGAGCTAGCACTAGCAATCAACTCTCAGAGAGAGGCATCCATCCGCCTAGCAGCTGCTGGCGCGCGTAAAAAAGTGGTTCGTGCTGAACATCGCCTTGCATTGTGTATTGCACAAGAACATACCATCCTGGGCCAATTGTATGAAGAGCTCGCTCATCAAGCAGGGGGGCAGGCGACGGCCGCAGACTCGGGGATAGACAACGTTCATCATTCCATCCTGGAGCAGGGATTCGAGCCGGTACCAGCCGGACCGGATTCAGTAGTGTTTTCTGTGAAGAAACGGAGGCTCCCTCCTTAGGTCCGTAGCACCACCATTTTGTGGTGAATGGCGTGTTCACCCCCCAGAAAACAGATGCGGCGTTAACCACTCACTTATGTTTCTCTAAGGCGGACTCTTTGTCGGTTTATCTCAAACATTATCGCAACCACGATAATCTGTCGTGTACACCTGAATTCGTCAGTTTGAATGTGAAAAATTTTGTCTCTGCGCACGCTCCGAGTCGTGTGGTTCGACCGACAAGTTTAGTCTATGATTTCGTGCGTTCCGGACGATGTAATGGTTTTGAATGGTGTGCCAGGATCGTACGCAACCATGGGAGAAAGAATTCGCGGGGTAGATACATGTGTGGGCCCCGTTGCATCTGGAACATTCATGTTGATCTGTTGCCTCAGTCATACCGCCAACTGCACCGTCCTTCAGCCGGCGAAGTTCTGCGGGGTTTTGCCCCTACGCTTCTCATTCTCTGGGCTGCTTCTGAGCCTGGGGTCTCGTTTAGTTACCGGCATTCCCAATGCACAGCACGCCTCGAACTAGAATTTGTGTCGCTGTGACTGTAAAAAAACACGGACGTTTGGTACTGAAGGCTCAAGTCAGCGACGCCAGGCTTGCGTATAGAAAGTGCTGGAAGTCAAAACTCTGACTCACTGTAATCATATAAAACAGAAACGAGTGCAGCGACTGCGAGAAGGCTGAGTAGTTGACAGACACCGGAATGTCAGCCAGATGCAGTACGAAGGGTGGAGGAGAACCCACCCAGACGGCAACCAGACCCATTAGATGACCCAGTCGGTGAAATGGCTCATCCACACGACGTTTACACATAGCCGGAGTCTCCTGGGAGCGACTCGGGCAAGCTGTTTGACGGAATGCGCCACATCGAAATAAGCAACCGGGAGAAGGATCAGGAGATGGGGGAGAGGCGGACATATCAAGATAAAACACATACAACACCGAAGGCTATCGCACGTCAGACAGTCTCACTGAAGTCCTAGAGTCCACAGAAGCTGGCACGAACGATCCCAAAAACGATCCGAGCGCACCACGTCGGGTGCAAACCAGCACGGGAGAAGATAAATCGAACAAGCTGGGAAGGTCAGAGAACCGGGGGCAACGAGAACGTACCCAAAGCATCCCACAGAATCCTTGAGATCCCCAGAAACGATCCAAACGACGGGGACAATATGAATACGCCGGGTCGAGGGCGAGTCCAGGTCGAACGGAGAGGAGTAGCGAGTCGAGCTACGGAGAGGAGTAGCGAGTCGAGCTACGGAGATAAGCGTCCAAGCCGCGAGGAGAACGTACCAGAGCATCACCAGAGGCTATTAGAAAGTTCTAAACCCAAGACGACCAGATTTAGTGTTTTAAAGTCCAGTTGGCAACTGGTCAGGCAACTGGCAACCGGACCGGACTGGTGATCGGTTGCAACCGGACTGCAGTTGCAGTTGCCTGGAAATATTTATCTGACCAGTTGCAGTTGCTTAACATTCTGAAAATTCAAAAGACCGGTCACAACCGGTCGCAACCGGTCTTTTTGGTGGCCCCTATGTAGCCCATATGATCCCCCTATCCATGTACACTTCCCATAATTGTTTCAGAATTTTACATATTTTATTTGAATTTATACAGATCAATCCATTTTGGTACCCCCCTAATCCAACATATGACCCGGTTTCGATCATAACTTCCGATCATGTGGTCCGATCTCCACACATCATA
>JBBPMZ010000236.1:0-18565 GCA_038090575.1 Tylopilus cf. pernanus | reverse complement strand
TTTGACGCGCCTCTGCAACTCTGTAGCACCATTAGCTATCTTTCCTTATTCCTACTTGAAGTTGAACTGGCGTATGTTCACTTCGTAGGCTATCGTTTCATCGTCGTCACCAGACCGGCCTTGCGTAGTCACCTCGGGCTCTCCGCCCGGACTCGTCACTACTATGGATGGAAACCTGTCGGCGTCAACGAGTTCGGAACCAAGCATCGAGGTCGATTCCCAGCCATTCGTACAGACCATCGATGTTTGCTCAGGTGAGGCAGCTTCAGACCCAACCCCAGCTCCTGAGCGTTGCTTCCCGGGGACGCAGCAAGTCGGCCGTACATTTTCTGCACCAGTGCATCAACACATGGTATGTTTCGTTGGATTCTGCGGTCTGTTCGCAGAGCCGGTACACGCGGGGGTCCACGATCTCTGAGTCGGAGTCTGCATTACGCGTTACGATTGCCTTTATACTACATAAGTGTGCAAATGACCGCGACACGTGGATAACATCGTTGCATTTTCTTTGTGTTGTCTCTTGTGGTTCTCCAAGTGGTTATTGCGTGTTGTCAAGGTGGCACGAAAGGAGAGGGTGATGATGACGTGCCCCCTTTTATCACATCGTCAAGGTGAGGTCCTGAGGTGTTAGTGCCGCTGCTAGCCTGAGCGCCCATACGCACAGCCACTTGACTCAGCATTTATATTTAGCCTAACCCATGATGCCCTAGTGTTGCCGCACTGTACGTCACAAGGCCATGTAGACGAGTACCCATATATTGTGGTGATTTCACTGTCTGCAAGTTCTCTTTTGCACCTCCCACAACGTTATACCTCTCCACTCAATAACCATGTCCGACTTGTTTCCCCAGTCAGCTCTTACCATGCAATGGAATAACTATATGGCCCGTGCGCTATTTTACGTTTATCATCACAGATAGGACTCTGAGTCCCTTTTTGCCAGTCGCCTCTATCGCTGCAGGTGTATATGATTATTGTAAGTTGTTGGTTCTGCTTCAGTGTGAAGCACTGCCGCACAAACTTATGTGTCATCCCAAGTCCTTGTTCTTCCAAAAGAGGTATGATTCACACGCTTTTGGTACTTCGTGAAAGTGTTTCCTGATTAGTAGGTAGATTGAATACGTGTGGGTTAGTGCACGACAAGTTACTCTCGGTGTTGAGATTCCCCCCTGATGAGAGACCACAGAGCAAGCCGCGGACTTGGGTGTCGACATTATTTATTCTTGTTTGTGCCGAAATTACCACTTCGATCATGATGGTGCATGCTCAAATGATGCTTCCACTGTTAGGTCCGTTACTGTGGCCTATTGAACTTAGTGTAAGTTTGCAACTGTTGCAATTTTGTTCTATATGCTAACCTGTGACGTTTACTAGGTGTGTGACACTCTGTATGTTCAAGTTGTCCGACTTGATCTAACATTGACCACACGGAATTTGAAAGATGGAACCACATTTGCGCCTGGTCCAAAAGAGGTATGGTTCATCAGATCTTCAGATATCCATTACTGGATGTGCTGACACAAATTTCTGTGCACTAACTTACTACTTAGATGTGCGTACTTTTTCTTGGTTCCACTAAAGCTGGTGAACAATTGATATCTTATTAACATTTGTAACAGCTGTAAGCGTTCACCCGAGATTCCTTTCCAAGCTATTCCATTTATAAATCCCGGAAGGTGGATTGGTGTATATCACCTTGATGTGGTCATACGTCCTTTTTTTGGCTGCGGCTGATTGTGAGTGGCCATGTGGTCCCTGAGTGAGAAAATACAGACTATGATTTGGGTCCAGACCTAATGATCTTGCGCGTATGGGCGATATACAATCGATCAAGGCTAGTTTTGATTACACTTCTGGCCTTGTTTTTCCTTGAGATCGGCTCCACCATCCTATATTACGCCTTCGAGAGCAATCCGAACATTTGTATGTATAGATAAATTGCATTACGTGTATGTCATGCTAACTAACGATCGTCAATCAGGGGGCCCCACCCAAACGCTTGAATATTCCTATTGCGCGGTGACGACGGCGACGCTGGAGTTGGTCATCTTGGAACTAGTTGCTTTCTCTTCGCAAATCATCTTCAGCATGATATTGTTCATTTTCGCAATCATCCGGTTTTCAAGGCAGTCACTTCAAATGTACCGCATGACAAACCGATGGCAACCAAATCGATATTTCGATTTACTCGTCAAGCAGGGGACTGTCTACTTCTTTGCGTATGTTTGCCCATTCAAGCACGCCAAGAAGCGTCCAGTACTAGATAGAGCTAATGATCTTTTTCACAGCTTCTTCCTGCTGAATGTCTTCAACATATTGGTCACTTTGGGAGTGGTTCCAAACAATGCCCCGTCATATTTGGTAATTTTCGTGGAGTACGTGCCTGTGATTACTCTTCCCCCTCGATTCATCTTAAGTATGCGGGAAATGTATGAGCATCACGGTCAAGGGAAGAGTAGGGACGGGATCGATTCCGCATTTGGTTTATCGACTCTACCTGGCCGCGGCGCTCACAGATCGCGCATTGTGTTCGCGACTCGCGACGACGACCAAACGGCAGAAAACACGGAGATGGATGCAGAGACGGCTAAGACACAAAGGATTCAAATGGCACACATGGAAGAAATTGGATGTTGAGTTGCGCTAGTGTTAAAACATATCAAGCGCGTTTATGTGACGCCACAGTGGCCACTGTCAGAGTTGTACAATTAACATCACTATCAAACCACTTTGTGGTCAGCCATCGTGTCGGTCTCATGTTCTCGCTATACGATTTGAATTTTGAACCCAGTAACATTGTATGATAAATATGGACCCGGTCACAAATTTAAACTCGAGCTCAACCATGGAGTCACTCTAAGCACCAGTTCGGTATCCCGCATTTAGGGCCACACTGCACCACCAGTCAGTCTCGTTACAGGATATTAGCTATCCCTAGGCTACTTACCTTGCGCACTTCTGGACAGCATGGATGCTGAGCTGCGTGGAGGCGTGCCGCTAGTTGGCTCACCATAGTATGTTGTAACTGTATCGTGTCCTCCACGTGAGTAGCTGTGTTTGTAAAGTTCTGATGATATTCTTGCAACATCCCCTCTTGCTTGTCCGTCAGATGGTCCGTCACCCCCATTTCTAGAATTTCCTTCAATTTATTAACTGGGGAATTATCGATATCAATCAACGGTCCAGGCCCTCGTCAAAGGTGTGCATATGACTCACGGAAAACAAATACGCGCACTTGGCATTCCTCGAGCGTCTTCAACTTGTCAAAACACCTGGCGGCGAGATGCTCGTGCATGCACAGATGATCCCATGGGTTCTGAATAAAATCATCCTCGTTATTTTCCAACAGTATCAGGATATCGTCCAAGCTCATGTAGGTGAGATGTTCATCGATCATCTTGATACGCTTTTCGTATTTGTCGCGCGGAACGGTGGCTCGTCCGATCAGAGCTAGTACCTCCTCGCCTTGACTTGTTATGTTTTTTAGCCGAGCGTCCGAAGTCCGGAAGAATTTCTCGGTATCGTAGAGTGTTTTGTGAAGTGTCTCTGTCGGTTGTGTCATCTTAACTGTGACAAGGTGTGGATTTCGTGTGAGGGGATAGTTTCGATGATGAGGGAATCCACGATCCAGCTAAGCTATATGTACAGTAGAAACTTACCACAAGGACAATGTACGTGGTAACGTGGACCTTCCTGACTTATTGTTCCACAGGTGGGGAGGCCGGGCTTTTTATCTTTGTCTGCGGGATCTGTACTGGGCTCGCCTTGATCATATTTCGCTGTGGACACTCCTATTGTCTCACAATCTAACAATGGGACCAAATCTCAATGCCGGAACTTACATGTGCTCTGAATTGTTCGATCAGATAGGATCAAGATTCACTTCGACGAAACGCTCTCTTCCGGCCCACGCCTCTGCGCCTCTGTCGCGCCCTCAGCCAGCTTTCCTTCAGGTCTTCCTGCTTGAAGCTGAACTGGTCTGTGTCCACTTTGTACGTCGTCGTTTCGTCGTCGTCATCACCAGATCGGCCTTGAATAGTCACCTCTCCGCCCGGACTCGTTACTACTATGGATGGCGGCTTGCCGGAGTCAACAAATTCCGAACCAGGTGTCAAGCTGGATTCCCACTCGTTCGTACCGACTGTCGATGGTTGCGTAGGTGAGGTGGCTTCAGACCTGATCCCAGCTCCGAGCGTCGCTTCCCGAGGACGCAGCAAGTCGGTCGCCCATGTTCGGCACCATTCCATCAACGCGCGGCGGGTCTCGTTGGATCGTGTAATCTGTTCGCGAAGCCGGTACACGCGTGGGTCCACGATCGCCGACATTGACGAGGATGGTTCGATCGTGAAGGTGCTTGTGTCGGAAATTGGGTTCGATGTGTTGTGCTCGTCTGGGGTATTACCGACCGTGTGCGCATCCATCCTCGTGTCGACTAGAGAGTGGGATAGGACACTCGTACTTCGAGCAGTTGTCTCTGACCTTGTCCTCGCCTTGCGCGTGCGCGTTTTCTTGGGGTTCGGAGGTGGAGCAGGGATGTTCTCCTTGTCCTGGGATTCCCAAACGCCTGTCTCGTTTGCCCCACAAGGACAATCGCTTGATAAACATCGCCTGACCACGAAAAGCATCGAATCACGAGTCGGCGAGGTCCCTTGAGCCGATCTGGCAGGTGCCGCAGCGCGCTTCGATTGGGTCTCAGAATCGACGACCTTTGGACCCGAGTAGGTCGAGAGCAGTATCTCCTTGATCTTGCTGACGTCCTTGCCTGAACTACCAGAGGAAGACGCTAACTCGACGTCACTCTGTAGGCGTGCTTGCCATGCCGCGTGCTGTGATCGTAGATCGTCCCCCACGTTGGCGATACAGAGAAAGATCGTCTTGGCCAACTCGCTCTTGAACAACGTCTCCTGACGTGGCGCACCTGCGCACGGTCATCCCGAGCGTCAGTAAAGGCGCATAAGCATACACGGCAAACCGTACCGGGAATGGCACCACGCCGTCCAAGCGACGCACGCGCGGTGCTTAGGTGGTTTTCTACATCCCGATAAGACTTCAGGGCTTTGATTGCTGCGCCTGCCAACCCTGTGGCACTGCTCATCTCGCAGAGGATGCAGGGCTGGGCTTGACGAGTTTTTGAACAGGTATTCGTCGGATGAAATTGACGCATGTCCTCGAGGCTGGATAAGAGATCGATCGCGTACTCTTGGTGCCCTTCGAGAAGGTCCTCGCAGGCGACGATTTCCCTGAGGGACATGGTCGACTTGGGGGGCGCTACGGGCATCGTGGCGTGAGGGAGGGATCAACAGAAAATACAAGTGCTGATGGAAAGGCCCTGTAGATCAGCGGGCGTCCACATTTTATAGCCTTTGGACAGGAGGCTGACATGTCGAGCATAGTAATGCCGTCAGCCTCCATCACGGTGAAAGACCAGTTCAAACTCGTTCAGCGATGGTGGTCAATTCGAACGACGCAACGACAAAGGGGGAGATAAGGATGCAGGTCAATTGAACTAGACCTCGCGTCGACCGACGTCTTCACCAGGATGGGCATACATTCGGCTTACCATGTATGTTCGATTCCATCGCTGCTCCCACTCAACTTGGTCTGGCTCTTACTCCCCCTCTCCATATCCATTCTCAACTTCCACGGTTCTACCCTTTCATGGTTTTGAGTTCCCGAATAGAAAACGTGATGAATTCGGTCTTGAAAGGAGGGCTATATGTCGTCCCCAGTCAAAACCTTATTCTATGATTGCATGGACTTTCGGCAGGGAACAGGAAACTGAGCGCAATGATGGCCGATTCAGATCAATGCCAAGCAACCGCCGCGATTGTATGGCAAGTAAGCTGGTCAAAAACTCCGAGACTCCGCGTTTGAAATTCGAACAATGCTGAAAACACACCTTTACCTTGAAAGGTACACTCGAAGGAGATTCAAAGAGCATCGCATGGCCGAGTCCCACGGAAGTGCAGTGGCGACTTGCCACCGTGAGATGATTTTCCAAGTCAACAACTTGACACGCACTCACTCACCGTGCAAACAATCCTTTCCACCCGTTTCTTCTCAGATTGCTTGTCCTGTCCATCTTCTCAAATAATCTGGCCCTGTCTGCCATTATCTGCAACGCTTTGTTGATTGCCATGGGACTCGGCAACCGCTCATACAAGATGTGGGGGCTTGGAAACCAAACCAGCTTTCTGACGAGATCTCATTCGGACCTCCGTGGCAGAAGATAGCCATTAGTAACATTATGATATTATCGGACACCGTACGGCACCGATGGGGAAGCTGCGGTGCACACTAGACCGGCGACTGCGTTAACGCGGCCTTCAGCAGAGGTATGATACTGCCTCCCTGTAGGGCTGAGTAAGCGTCTGATGGGTACGATCTCGGATGCTCATCGCCTCCCCACTGGGCTATAAATCCGCGATCAAAAACCCATCCTTGCTCTACATCTCAGCCGCCATGGCTACCTCCGCTCCACCAGCCGTTGTCATACCCGCGGCGCCAAGTACTAGCGAGATCCTCATCCGTCTCTTTCCTGGCGTCAAGCCCCCGCCGTCACTCCTCGCCCCTGGCCGTGTGCCCAACTGTGGACCTGAGGCTACGGCTGCGCTGCTCAAAGCCCTCAGAGATAACCACGAGCGGAGCCATGTCTTTTTCAACGAGTTCAGTTTCCACAAGTACGTCTCTGGCCTTGCTTGATTGCGGTCATTTGGCTGATAGTCTTCACAGCCACTCAGTCCATCATTTGCTCGCTATCTATGCGCTTGGTGCCCCAGCACCCGTAATAAAGTCTGCCTACGAGGATACCCATCTCGACCATTTACGTATCGCGTTTGTCGCGCCAAACAAGGTCACCATTACAGATGATAACTTCACGGATTATCTCGGGAACGACCAGTACGTATTTGGGCGTTCTGCCGGATCTCCCCATTGACACCATCTAGTTACTACAATGCCTATCTCGATTACTTCCATCGAGTCGTGCTTCAGCCCGGTGCCAATATCTCAGACATACTTGAGAAATACATCTTCTCTTCGCACTTCAACGTCCGCACACCGAAGCAGGGGGCCGAGCAACCTGAGATGCTTAATCGGTTCCTTGAGATTCTCATTCACCCTATCATCCATGTCGGTTACGGTGCCGAGTTTGGCATCATGGGTCTCATCGCGGAAGGTCAGTGGTTCGGAAGGCTTCCGTATATGCATACTTTAATCGCCATTTACTCGATCTATAGGTCTCGCATGGACATCGGTGCACCCTGCTGGTGCTACCACTGCCATTACTCGCCTTCTCTTCACCCAGCGCACGAAGCCCATCACTGAGCTGGAGAAGCAAGGCAAGTGATCCTCTCTATCTCTACTGGCGCATGGCTGATGTTTTGAATAGAGCCAAAGTGGATGCCAAAAGCAGGCTCGCGCTTGCGAGCGTTGAACATCTTGACACTCATGCTTCGCGACCCTCGCTTCTTTGGAACCAGGGTCCTTGACAAGCACGAATTTGCTGCGATGCTCGAGTCGCATGGCGAGATCTTCGTCAAATATGGCGAATTTTGGGATTGTCAAATCGAGACCCAGGAAGATTTCGAAGCACGTATGGAGGAGCTCATCTGGGCTGCGACGGTTATGTACGGCATTGGAAGCTGGGACGGAAACGAGGCAGATTATCGTGCTGATTTCTTCACGTAAGCACACTCATGATACAATCCTCACATATCTGATCGTTCCTGCCAGCGCGCACATCGTGACGTCTGTTTTGTTCATTCCCACGATCTGTGCATACCTGTCCCGTGAATCTCAAGCGAAGTTGCTTCGGGCACACTTTTTGACCAGCATCACCTGGTGGGTCGTCCGTGGCCGTCCAAGCTTTGCCGTGAAAGACTTCACCTCTCGACCGCTCCCGCCCGTTCCGAATGCACCCTCTTCCAAGTACTCTAACACGCTCCCCGGTACTCTGCCGACCCCCGCCGCCTGCGCACTCCCCTCTCCGACGTCACCCTACGCCGGTCACCCGAACCCATGGTACCCTATCCTCGCGGACGCGCTCGTCCACCCTAACGAGCACCTCTGCAAAGTCCAACGTGCGTTGGCGCACTTTAACATCCTGTATGGACACCGCGAGGCAGGGTTCGTCCTCGACTCCCTCTCCAAGGATGGCGTCGACGTGAACCCCGAGTATGCATACCTGGACGGGACTGTGTTTTTACGCACGGCGTGGTTGACCGCGGCGGCGCTTGGATGGGTCACGCATGGACAGGAGAACTCGGGCGTGTGGAATTACCAAGAGTTCCATAAGGCCGCGTTGGAGGATCTGGAATTCATGAAGAGCCAAGAGAAGGCATAGGTGGTATACGAATCTTGTACCCATTGTAACCCACCACTCACGAAAATACCTGTACGCAAATTATATGTGATAAATATGTATATGAATTTGAGGTCTGACGTGTACTACCGTGACGAAGGTATATAGATCTGGTTCCCAATGTACTTCTGGTCCGTTTGTGAGCTCGAGTTACCTTGCTGATTGTTGCATGACTGATAAACCCAGCCAGCTGGTAAAAACCAGGGGCTCTACTTGGAAGGGCCGGGATAACTTCTTGAGTCTCAACCAGTGTTCTGGAAAGTAGCGTATGTGATGCACCTATAGTACCAGTGGCTGAACGGAGAGTCCTTTAAACATCTCAAGACGAGGCACACCTCCATAATGGACTCATCGATGTGTTCATCAAGATCTCTCGCTACTAATCAAGGACGTCCTTCCGGTCTTTGTTTTCACTTTGGCACAGAAAAGCAATCTGGGCGATCATGCTGGGCAACGAACCCGAATCTGTACTGGTGTACTCCCATTTCCCAGGTCCATCACGACAGGATGTTTGCTAGCGAAGAGGTAGGAATTGCAACAATGGAAGCCAATTTAGCAAACTATGACAAACTACAATATTTAATGACACAGACTTCGAACATATTAGTGTTTAAGCCACCAATGCAATCTCAGTGACCTGTGAGTGTGGGCCAGGATGTACCGCGGTGTCCAATTCATAGTCTTCCTCGTAAGCAACTTCGCCAGACTCTTGCGGGCTGGAATTCCCTTGGAACCTCTGATTGACTTTATGGTCCAGGTCCGGGTGCATTACTCGTGTTATCCCACTACCTGTTGGCTCACATTCACCCTCTGCCGGAGGCCATGATTGTTCGCTTGACATCCCTGACAGCTGTCTATTTACCTCCCAGGTAAGGTCATGTGTCGAGAGTGACGATGACTGAGATTCTCGAAGATTGAGGAGGAGAGATTGTCCAACAATCCACACCAATGGGCTGGAAAACCTATAGTTCATGCGGACAGGGATATTAGAAAAGGAGGATACCAGGTGCGCATTGCAGGTCTGCTTACAATGGCCCGAGAAAGTTCCTTGGATCCTTTTGGTGTGTCATCAATCGCATGTCAATCAATGGATAGGATACCATAAAAGCCCCACCTGACCATAGACAGCCCTAATCATATTCCGATGTTCAGAGACAAATAAGGTCACAATGAATGGTGCATACCAGGATGTCATACTGATCACAAAGTTGAATGAGACCGCCTGCAGAGTTGTTAGGTTGAGACTCTAGATTTTCAGGGATTCATACAAAATAATACAACACGGCTAAAACAACAATCAGGACAACAAGAACGGTGGAAGGATCGCATTTTTCTCACAATCCCTTGCGAGAAGACGAAGGAGCCGCGATTGCTGAAGGCCATGGGGACCGCGAGTAAACCGAGCGAGGTTATAACATATCATCGCCAGTACACAAGTATCGAGGAAGAGCCTAGTCAGAGCTGAGCAATATACTACGATCAATGACAGTCGACTCACAATACACTGGGAGGCCACAAGGCCAGCGACTGGAATGACGACTAAAAGATCTAACATTACCGTAAGGCCTATCTCGACATACTTACGTAGACGTACATTGACAACTGCGAGATATAGGAATCAAATCGAGCAATCAGGAAACCCAAACGACTTACAGTCTACCGGAACAAAACATACGCTAGTTTCATTCAGGTATGGGAATGGCAAGGTTGCTATGACAAGACCATAATGTACCCAGAGAGCTTCAGAAAATGAGACTCACCACCAGCGGTCAAGTTCGACATAGTAAGTAGTACCACGGTACTTGCAATAGTATAAATGATATAGAGTGTGGTCAAAAAATGCGCGATGCTGCTCTTGCACTGCATGACCGCGCAAGTGCGGATCACAATCAAAACTGTATTTGAGTTTGACTGAGCAAGGAAATGGGCTTTGAAACACCGAACCACAGACTCACTGCGAATTGATTCTCCGCATGTGATTAAAATCACCCCAGAAGCTGTTGGGAAAGCTGTACAAAACTAGTGTGCGAACGAGCTTAGCAAGCGACAAGTAGCCCAAGGGGAGATATACCTTTGGGGAAATATGTCCTAGAAGGCCTATCTCTGCTAAAAATACGAATGTCTGTCCAACCAAACCTGCATATCGGTTGTACAGGAAGAGTCCTTTGACAACTGTCCATCGAGAACCCCATATGTACTTTATCTTTGCGTGACATCTCAACGATCAGCTGTGGCTTTATCATACAACTCGCATGAGACATACCTCTTGCGACATAGTAAGAAGATGATTGTAAACGAGTAAAGTGTATGCCGCAACGCTTAATAGCCTTTTTGGAATATTAAGCCGGCGGACGCGATAACGGTACCACCCACACTCACCGGCATGTGTACAAGTCGCCTAAGAACGTCGTCGGTACGGACATGATGGATGTCAACGGAGTGTAAACTACTGGGGAAAATGGGTACCAAGAGATAGTCCCAGGCGACTTGAAATGCAATATTTGATTACATGAATGCCGACTACCCTGTCTCCCCAGGGAACGATAGTTTACAGTTTCAAACGGGCTGGTTTTCGGATCTTAAAAAAAGTAAGGGTAAACCTGGAAGGGACACTCAGTGGGGAGCCGGAAAAAAGAAAGACGTCGTTGGTCACCCTGTTCGACCAACCGTGACCAAAGACTCGGAATGTTCAAACCTTGGCCAGATGGCATTGACCAACCTCAAGTTAAGGGATTGAACCCTATATTACGAAATAAACCAAAGTGTACCTCTGGTTTTCAGCGAGACAGCAGTGCCTGGAATGCGTTCCGTAGCGAAGTTCATTGTGCAGCATAAGCGGCCGCTGGCACGTCGGAAAAACAGTGTGCGACGAAGTTCAGGCCAAAGTCCGGTGAATTAACAATACCTGGATTTACGTACTAGCTTACCTGGGTCCCGCATTGAGCACCACAATATTATGTAGTCGAATATGTGACAAGTTTATCTTGAAGCATGTACCTGGTTGGCAGGGCTTCGAATCATTGGAAGTTGAGTCAGACTCAATGATGGCGAGCACCGAGGCCGTAAAATCTGAAACATATCTTGGCGAATGATCATCTTATCCGACTGAATAGACGGATCATCATATAGGACCTAATCACAGCCAGGGAATGTCACGTCACATTGGTCACGTCACATATTTGTGAAGGTTCTGGCTTTGTTGTCGAGAAAACACCATTGCCATCCCAGAATTACATGTGCTGCACACCTCGCATCATGAATTTTCTCTTCTGACTGTAGTTTCGTTAGTAACATCTTTACTGATTGAATTCTAGTGAAGAATCACTTCAGTCTGCCGTTCTGTTCGTGCAGACATCAAAGTTAGCGAGGCTCAAGCATGTCTCCGTCTTCACTATTACCACCCCTAGAAAGAACCTAGTGAGGTCCTTCATATGATTATGGATGCTAACTCAAGTACTGATCTCCATGACAATGCTGTCGAAGAAGTGTTCACTGACCTGCTCATATCTTTCCTTCGAGGGCAAGGGAGACCTGGCCCTTCCACACCAACCAAGAGATATCGAGTTTCGGAATAAACGCTGCACTGTCAACATCAAATCGCCAACTCGGCGCACCGTTCGACCTCCCTTTCGGTCCACTTTTCTCGAGCAATGGTGGTGTCCCCTAGATCCCGAGGTATAGCGGTTGTGAGCGATTGTGAAGACACACCGGTACTAGATGATGACGCTCAGGGCTCGTTGGCGGAACCAGGAAAGCATGCAAGTGAGTCAAGCCGCAATTAAGTATATTGCATCAGTGACCTCATTACACAAATGATAGTGGCAAGCAGAACTATAAATGAAAAAAGTGCGATATGGGTAATGACGCGATGTCGTGGTATGTCATTACATTGTGACGCGCCAATGCATTGGAAACTTGATAGTACGCAGGCGCAAGATAAAACACAATGCTACGACAAGGTAAAGTGATGTGGGGTCCTTATTACCACTACTATTAATTTGTTATGTCCGAGCCCTGTTTCAATGCAATCTTCACTCGCCGTGTGTCCTAGGTCTTCTAAAGGTTCCTTGAGACCTCCAGATGTGTGTTTCAGGTTGAATCCCGATATCCATAGTTTGATTCCCGGGGCTGATGACATTCTCACTTACCAGTTAGCACGTTACACGTACTCATTACAAATTTCGCCATGTAAGAGCATCACACACCATCACACATTCTCAACGTGCACAAGTCCTGCCGCCCAGAGGCAACCATGTTTCCTCGGCTGTCCATAAGAACTAGAGATCTCGAGGGGCTCTTCCAAACTTGTTCTCCTTTGAGTCTTCCAGGAAAACGTTTACAATGAACTACGTCAAAAGACATCAAAAAAGCGTCTTGATAACTTCCAAGTTGGATGTGTTTACGGCAACTCATCATGGCTAGTAGGCGCGCCAGTCATAAACCGTCGATTTTGCGTCGTGGCACTACCAGCTAATGCGCTAATGTTCCAGGTCCGGGCCAAAATACACCCAGAACACTAATTGCGAGCAGATTTTCCTGCACAATTCAATACCAGCTAGGTTCTGGATCGAGTCGGCGTAACTTCCACTAATCGCTTCCCATCGTACAGCCCATCGCACTCATCGCGTGTACTTGTATGCGGCGATTTTTTCCCAAAGGCCAAGCCTGAACCCTAATAGAAAAATGTGGTTCTGATATGCTAATTTAATCACCGTCCTGAACAAGGCCTCGCGGCCTTATTATCTAGATGGAAGCTTCTACTCAGAAACTCATTTGTGCTGATTAGGGGAACTCATGAGCGGTCACCTACTGTTTCAGGTTTAGGAGGCTAGAAATCAGTTTCATGCTGAAAGCATGACCTCCTCGGCGTAATCAAAGAAGGCCTTGAACCCTTTCAGCATAATTTTCTTTTCATATGTATAGCCAATTCTTTTATAGCTGCAAGATTGGTGCTCGATCTCAGTAGGCGCGTGCTTGTCTCAACCTCAAGCATGTTTCCTCCTACTGAGTCCGCCTTGGAGACAGTTAAACCAGGCGCATCCAAACGGGGTCTCAAATTTTGGCTCATCTTCGTCTCAATGTGCCTCTGCCTCTTTCTATCTGCCCTCGAGCTGTCCTCTATTCCTACGGCACTCCCCACCATTGCCAATGCCCTGCAAGCGTCTGATTTCACCTGGGTAGGCACGGCTTACGCTCTCGCTTCAACTGCCTTCCTCCCAATGAGCGGTGGCCTGGCTCAGACCTTTGGTCGACGGCCGACTATTCTGGTGGCTATAGTTCTATTTGCACTCGGAAGCGGTATTTGCGGCAGCGCAAATAGCATGAATATGCTCATCGTCGGCAGGACCATTCAAGGGCTCGGCTGTGGAGGCATCCAGTCTCTTACCGAAATCATCATAGCCGACCTGATAGCCTTGCAAGAGCGTGGTCCCTTTGTTGGATTATACGGACTGTAAGACTAGTTTATCATTCTTCTAATAGATTAAATTCAGAACGTTGATCTAGAACTTGGTGTCTTGCTGCATCGGTCGGTCCTCTTGTCGGCGGTAGCCTCGCACAGAAAGGCCAATGGCGCTGGCTCTTCTGTGAGCATCAGAACACTGCTCGCCATTCAGATTCTGAAATGACGTGGAAGTCCTCAATCTTCCTATATCGCTCGTGGCTTCTATCTCTGTCATCTTCCTTCTCGATTTACCAGTTCCCTCAGGCGCTTATCGGGAAAAACTGATGCGAATAGACTGGATGTAAGATTGAATATCACCGTCACTGCGAATTCGATCTTGCTTACCACCATTTTAGAGGTAACTTTCTTGTGATCTCAAGCACTGTCGCATGCACGATCGGGTTGACATGGGGCGGAATTACCGCTCCATGGGATTCGGCTACGATTTTAGTCCCGCTAGGGCTCGGTCTCGTTGGCCTTGGAATATTTATTGCCTACGAGATCACTCTGGCACCATACCCACTTGTACGTTGCATCCTTCAGAAACTGAATTACATCTTACTATATCCACATCAGTTTCCCTTCCCTTTGTTTACCAACATGACCAGTCTCAGTGGGTAAGCGATACGATTAGCAAGTGGTGCTAAGAACACTCACGCTCACGTAGATATATACAAACATTCCTCTCTATGACCACCGCACTCGCTTTTGCCTGTGAGCTTATTCAAAAGAGCAACTATTCCGTCCACTAGTACTCAAGTGGCATTCCATAGATTACAACCCTGTCTATTTTCAGGCGTGCAAGGGTGCATCCCCAGTCACCTCTGGCATTTATTCTCTCGCAGTTGCGTCGCTTGGACCTGCAGCCCTCGTCACCGGGTTATCAATAAAACTGACAGGTCGTTATCGACCACAAATTTGGATAGGCTGGGCGATGGTTATCCTCAGTTTTGGTCTGTTAAGTACCATTCTCGCGACAGATGCCGTGGTGAAATCAATCGGTTTTTTGATACTTACTGGTGTGGGCATGGGGTACGTCGTCGTCCGCTGAGTCTTTTGTCTGACGTATGAGTTCGAACTCGTGCAGAATTCTGCACGCGACACTTTTGTATCCCATCCAAGCACCCCTTCCGGTAACGCAGAACGCGTCCGCGCTTTCTCTCATGTGGTTCCTCCGTGCATTCGCAACTGTAAGCATGTCGTCTGGCCTCTTTGTGGATCGATGTGGATCTGAACTGACGTGTTCCCCCAACGACGTTCAGGTATGGGGCATCACCATCGGAAGCACGGTGCTCCAAAACGAGCTTGCAAAGAAGCTTCCCGAGTCGTTCGTCCAATCGGTACCCCAAGGCACTGCCATCATGTACGCGCTCATTCCCGAGATCGCCACGCTCCCTCCGCAGACGCAACTCGAAGTGCACGTCGCCTTTGCCGACAGCCTTGCAGTGCTGTGGAGAGTCTTGGCCGGTATTAGTGGCGCAGGACTTGTGGTATCACTTTTCATGAAGGGACTTGCGTTGTCGGATACCCTTGACATGGATTGGACGTTGGTGGACGAGAAGGATACCCCGTTGGCATCGGAGCGTAGCTCTAGGGCGTTATTAGAGGCCTAAAATGCAATGGGTTCGCTCTCGTTACGACTAGGGTCATCGTGACCTCATGCATAACGCTGTGGGCACGAGGCTGAAGTGCGTCCTTACCGGTCACCGGGCCTGGCTACATGGTGAATGTCGACGAAGCAATCAAGATCAGCTGATGCACATTGCCCTTTCACTTCGTTATTCGGTACAATTTGACCTGACTCTGACTCGTACTGACGATTCTTCACCCGCCGCTTCTGAAGATTCTACTCCTAAAGATTCTTCATCCACTAAGTGCAGAGCTATTCCGAGGACATCCATGTGGGTAAGGCGAGAGTGAGGACGAAGTCTGTCGCGAAGAATAGGCTGGATGTCTGAAAATGGCATGTTTGGTTCCTCGACATTCCAGCAGGGTGAACAGTGCACAGCCAAGGATTGCAAATCCACAAGTTGGGCGGTGCTATCTAATGTCACAGAAAGATCTAACGACGACAGATTAGGGCAGAGAGCTACTAGGCAGAGATGGGTAACCTATTTCCATATCCTCTGATTCGTCGCTACAAGTGCGGTATCATGATATGAATGTGAGTTCACAGGGGTCATGAAAGGTAGACCATGCGGGAGATGCCAAGATGGATCGGAGAATATCTATTGCTGATGTGTCCACAAAGTCAGAGATAGAAATCGACAGCGCCTCGATAGAGTGGGCTAATCTTTCAAGGATGTCACGCATCTGAATTAGTACGTCCTAGGGATGTTCGTTACGGCATTCACAGTCATCGCCGAGAGTCAATCCTGTGAAAGCAGATTGCGGGAGGAAATTAATGTTGAAGAGAATGTTGGGAGATGCGTCTAGAATGTGTAGGTTTCCAACATCTGTAGACGCCATAGGCTGAAGGCGCCCATCACAGGATCTGACCTCCAGAAGGGACAATCTGAGTCCAGCCATCGTCTCGGGCTTAACACCCGAAGGGTTCGGAAATTCGTACCAGGATAAGCGAGATCCTCGAGCGAGAGCAGGGACGCCGTGGTAGAGAGGTGACATTCGGAAGTGCTCTTTTCTCTTCAAAGGAGTAGCTCGCCCCTCGGTGTTCATTGTCCAAGTGAAGGGACCACACTTTTCACAAGGATCAGGGAGGCTGACCTGTTTCCGGCCATCTGGAAGAACAACACCCGACCTGAAAACATGTAACAAAAGAGTGTGTCACACTTGGCATTGGAGGGTCATACTCCTAGTTGGAAGCTATGAAACTGGACAAATGCGAACATTGCGGGAAGATAAATGTTCGCGAAAAGTTTAAAGAAAACGCGAAGTCTGGCCAACGTTCGAAGGTGCCAAATATGTTGGAATATATCTCGTTCGGTATAAGGAGGAAGGCTTGGTCCCCGTTTCGTCGCTCTGGGTCTGGAGGGTAGGTTAAGATGAGAGAGAATAGCGACGAGGAAATCGATTCACCGTGGCATGCAAAGAACTCGTAGAGGACCATGTTCGTTGTGGATGTTGTAATCAAGCTTTGACGAGGTTCGGATCCCAACTGTTTATAACCGTACGGTCGGTATGTAAGTACCCGACGAATCGGCTTGAGGGTGGCAAGCGAGGGGACCAATCGGCGATGACTCGAGAAGAACCTTGATCAGGTGTGGTAAGTTTAAGAACGCGAGCGTCGCACGCTTTCTGGTCGGAACATTGACTGAAGTTGGGTTTGGGGTGCACCGTGACATGACGAGAGTTATCTATTAGACCAAACACCAGCAAGCTACGCTCGGCCCCTTGCCGACGTGCACGCCTATATAAAGAACGGATTTAGGGGCTCGAGCCAAGTCCCTATCCCCCAGCTTCACTGATCCAAATCTCCTCACATGCATCACTTTCATCACACACCCACCAGCACGCATGCGAAGGCAATTATTGTCATTGAAATATCACCACGAAGTTGGGAAGGGTTTTGAATCCCGGTCACGTAATTACGGTACGCCAGGGTCTTATCCGAGTCTATTTCGATGAGTCCATCTTGTTCGCGTCGACACTGCAAGCGCCACTCGGTGAATAGACAAAGGTGAGACTGCATATTCAGAGACAAGCACGGTTGAGGAAACGTGCGCATAAGGAAATCTTAATGAAGGTAAGTTCAAGTTTGCGATCAAATTCATGTCATGTCGGCACTCTCGTCATGAGTGAGATGGAAGAGAGGTGACGCTTGGGAGTAAGTCCCCTTCTCAATCTATTGTCATTGTCAAGGTGAAGGAATCGTACGCTTTTGGCAAGAATCGGAGAGGCTGGCTGGTTTCCAGCAATTTGGAAGAACAACGCCCGACCCAAAAACTTGCGATGAAATAAAAAATCGTGCTTCACGCTAGAGGGCTTCATTTCAAGCTGAAAGTTGCAAAAAACGACGTTTTCGAACATTCGGGGGAGGCATGCATTCGCGAAGTATTTGCAGACAGCGCGAAGTCTGGCCAACGTTGGAGGTGCCAAATGTGTTGAAATATAAGAAGATATATCTCGTTTGGTATAAGGGGCAAGGTTTGGTCCCCGTTTCGTCGCTCTGGGGCTGGGGGCTGGGATAAAGGGAGGAAATAGCAGCGAGAGAACCGACTCACTGTGGCATCCAAGGAATCCGAAGAGGGTCGTGTTTATCGTAGAAGTTGTGGTCAGGTTCAAGGCTCGAATTCTGATGCATAAGTGACCCCCGACGAATGGCGGCAAGTCACGTCCCAAGAAGGCAAGCCTCGCGACGCGACGCGATCACGTGCCTAGCGCATGATATCCATATATAGCAACTCTTACATAATCGTAACAACCATGTCCAAGTGTGTTTTCTGTGTTTTCTGCCAGAGACGATGGAGGTCACGTTTGGTGGAAAGTACAGACTCGAGGAAGAAATCGCCAACGGTGGCTGTGGTCCGTCTTTCTCGTCTCTCTCCTCGTCGCTGCCTCATGTACGCTCACAGGCTCCGTCTTCCTCGGCGTGCACACCATAGCGGGCAAGGAAGTCGCTATCAAACTCGAACCTGCCATTCCACGTTCCCTCACGTCTCCCCTCCGTCAAGAGTCAAAGGTCTACAAATCTCTCATGGGTGGTCCTGGCGTTCCCTGGATCATGTACTCGGGCAAGCAAGGCGACTACAATGTCATGGTCATCGATCTTCTCGGGCCCTCGTTGGAGGATCTCTTCAAAG